>JAOTRH010000025.1:14022109-14043461 GCA_034768845.1 Heliamphora exappendiculata | reverse complement strand
TTTTTTTCTTAAAAAATAAAATTTTCATATTAATTAGTATAATTTTATTAAATTAAATTTTAATGTATATCTCATTTATTGGATAATAACAAAATTATCGAGATTTTTTTAAATTTTTTTTAACTTTAAGCCAAAAGAAAAAAATTTAACCTTAAACTTCTTGCCAAACAAAAAACTAAGTTAATTAGAACTTATTAAAAATGAATTTTAAAAAGTTATTTTTGTGTTTTTATATATTTTTATATTTGACATCAATATTGATTAATAGATCTTGACGAATAAATTGTAAAAGTATAAATTTTTTAATAAACAAATACATTTAATAAAATTTTAAAATGTTTTAGAATTAAAATTTAAAAAATAAAAAAGTAATGTGTATAGAGAGTAAAGAATAGTTATTAAATCATTGACGGTTAATTATTTGGGTGATTTATTTTGAGAGATTTAGTATTTTTTTTATATTTTTATAATAAAAATTATTTATTATGTAGTATTTATTAAGTAGATCATTATTGTAAAAAATTAAATTAATTAGATATTAATAGTTATGTGACTAAATTATATTTGTTTAAAAACAAATGAATAGTAATATAATCTTACAAAAAAATAATGGTAAACAAATCATAGTTACAGATATCTAACTAACTTAATTTTTTTTGTGAGTAATAAAATTAAAAAATAATATAAACAAACGATTCCAATTATAAAAATATTTTTAAAAAATAAAATATTAAATAAAACACAATATAATACTGCTTTAAACCCATTTTATTTTATAACTATTTTACATTAACTGGCATCCATTTGGTCATTTTTCTTTCCGTCAAAAAATTGAATAGTGTTTCCCTTTTTGGAAAAGAAAAAGGCAAAAGCGATCAGACGTTTGGGCCCAGCCCATGAAAAAATGAATGGGGCCCACCTTATTCCTCGGCCCGAGAGAAAATAAAATAAAGAAATATTGGGGTGGGGCATTCCGAGAATTGAACTCGGGACCTCTCGCACCCTAAGCGAGAATCATACCACTAGACCAAATGCCCACTGTGATTTGTTAGGCTAAAGAACAAATTACAAATTATGAAATAATTGAATTTCACATCTACGGTTATTTGGGCCCTAGATTTGATATTATTTTTTCTAAATTGTGTTTGTATTATAGATTTACAGAAAATCTTATCGAGAAAATGAAAAATAACAGAAAAAAAAACAGCTTTTTTCTTTTGTTACCTTTTTTTGAATTTTTTTTTATGAATTTAAATTAATGCTACAATGCTAAAAGTAGATGGCACTCAAGTAGTCTATTGGCAAAGCTGAAAACTAGGTAATCAAACTGTGAGTACAAATTAGGATAACACATAACGGAACTTACCAAATAAATACTAATTCGACAAGAAGTACAGATTTAAAATACAGAATCAATCACAAATTACTGATTCTTACCAATAAGAAGGTGCTTTATTTAAAAAAATAAAAATAACACATGTTCTTATTAATAAAAAATATATTAATCTATGATTGATTCTGTGATTAAAATCTATATATTTAAATTTTTTCAATAAATACACTTTGCAAGCAACATTGGTTGGAAAGTTGAAGAAAAATGCATGCAAGAGTTGCTGGTTTTAAAATAAGGGTACTAAACTTTCTATAGTATCTCAAAGCAAGCCCACCTACACTGACAAAAATAGACATATCTCAAGGTTCATCAACTAAGAAATTTGAAACTTATAATTATAAAACCTTGGATTGAAGGTAGTTAAACACCTTTAACATCAAAAAAGGATTAGTTGCTATATGACTTATAGAAGTTTTAGTTATCTCATGTAATTTGAAGCATGCTTAGAGGTTAAGTGTGTGTTTCATTAGTTAATTTTTAAAAGAAGCATATTTTATCGCAAACTAGCTCAATAACTTGCCTCATTTAACAACTTAATTTCGTTTTTCGATTTTCTTTTATGTGTTTTTCTTTTAAATCACCACCTAATGTGATCTTGGGGTAATGTGACAATTGACAAACATCATAATTGAATATAATGGTAACCTCAATCTCGACCTTGCACAAGAGAAAGAACGCCAATTGTGATCGTGGAGGTTATGGAAGAGTGGTGCTGACAGTATGAGTTGTGGCCACAATAGAGAGAGTTATGATGGGATTTAATTGCCAATTATCAACGGTAAATAGAAGTATATCCATACAAATACCAAAGAAAAAGTCACGACATGATTTACATTTGATTAGGCACAACTTGTCAACATTCACATGTAACAGAGATAATTTATTCTAACCGTAAAGTGTATAATTACGAGATCAAAAAAATTTTAAAACCCGACACACATAACTCGAGTCTTAAAACATGTCCCATTTTTTCCGATCAAGAGTCACCTTGATACTCCTGGTATTATTTTGCCTCTTCTTACATGTTTACTTCTTTGATTCAACTCTTTACAAAACCTACTAGAACTATAAAGCTCAAATTTATAAATAAATCATAAAATTTTAGCCGCCATATAATTATAAAACACTATACATATTGAATTTTGTATGGATTCAAAGCTCACCCCTAATAAATGTAAATAAAATTATAATTATACGAGTTTATATAATATAATATACATGCCTAATAATATATGTGTATATATATATAGAGAGAGAGAGAGGGAGGAAGGAATGGGTAGCGGTGACTTTTGCACCTGGCGAACATCGACAATGAGCGACGACAAAGACGAAGAGAGAGTGGCGACAACATAAAGACAATGAGGTGAATGCAGTAAGAGAGAAAAGAGGGTCTGATTGAATAATAAGTAACGTCGCAGATAAGTAACGTCGCAGATAAGCTCTTACATTGTTTTCAAATTTACGTAAGACTCTTCTGATGAATAATAAGTACCGTCGCAGATAAGCTCCCCCCATAGCAACAATTTATGTCGTTTAAAAAATGTTAGATACAAAAATCATTTTCTGTTGTAGTGCAACCCATCTTGTCTAGGTGCCTAAGCACCTTACATTTCTTCAAATTTACATTGGCTTAAAGTAGCAAAACTTTCAACTATGAGCAGAAAAATGACGGCATTTATATACTAAAAATGGGTACTATCTTATTTGGTGATTTGACAAGATGTATGAAATATAAAGTTCATTTAACCATCACAAATGTGACACATTAAAAGATACTCAATTTTTGATATGCAATTTGATCACTATAATATTGTTATTGATCAAAAAAATGTTCAATATGAATTGGACAAACTAATCCTTATAAAACATGCAATGAGTTCAATACTTTTGAAATTCTTGTTGGATCATGTGCGTGTCTATAGAATAACAAATACCTTTTTTATCAATAAAAAAAACCATGTGATGGACCAACATGTTTATTCATTGATAAAAATAAAAAATAAAAAAAAAAGTTGTTGGGTTTACCATTGACATTGGAAGTTTGGACTACTTAGAATTTAGGCATTTTTCAAAAGTGAAGAATTGAAAAGCATTAAACTAAGAACCCAAGCTTTGAACGCTAACCCCTCTATTTTTTTTTTTAAATATTTTGAACAAAAATACTGTGCACTCAGATAAATTATTAAATTTTTATTTTGAATTTAATATTAATAATTTAAATTTAACTGTGTGTTATGTAAGTCGTACTTTAAATATTTCTAAATTATTAATTTTAAATTCTAAATAAATTTTTTAGGTATATAATATTATTGATTTCCGAGAAGTAGTCCTTTAAGTGGTTAAGAATCTCCACGCTGAAATACAATATGGGTCCCTAAAGTATGTCCTTGATGTCAATTTCACCTTCATTTAATTATTATTATTTTTTAATTTGATCCCTAAAAAATCGAATTTGACTAGACATGATCCAACTGCAGATTGTGCGCAGCACAAAGTCACACAACCTACTATGCCTTTGGAGGGTATATTTAGAAATGTTTTTTTTTTATAGAGAGAGGACAGTTTGTGAGGATCAGACTCAAAAGACTCATTTTTAAAAAATATATATATATATATTAATTTTTATTTTATGATGTAAAATATGTTTACTTCAAACAATTATTTTACATATTTTTTGTTAATCAAGCAATGAAAAATATTTTACTTTAAAGCGAACGAGAACGAGGCCTGAAATGAAATGTTCTTTTGTTATGACAATGTAACCCTCCATTACCAATTAACTATTGTCAATTGGGTCATTTAAACCATAATTCAATAATTATCAAGTAACAAGCAAGTTGTTATATTACAAAATTCAATTAGATTTGTATATTTAATTGAAGGACCACTCTAACCAGAAAAGATTCAACTATTAGATGGATACGATTTATATTAAAATGCTAGTAAAGTTACTTTCACTATAAGAAAACTGATTATTAGTGACAATTAAAATTGTCATAAAATATTTTTTATTTGTTAGTAAACACTTTTAGTGACAATAAAGCAATTGTCACAGCATTGTTATTAAAAAAACAGTAAATAACTTACTAATTTATTTAAATAAAAATAATTTAATCTTATGATATCTTATGAATTCAACAAACGAAGCATAAGATAAAATGAATAGACATCAAAGTGACATCAAGTGACATTAATTGCATATTGTAATATACAAATTATTACAAAATGACACCCCTCTAACTTCATTTAGTCATAGGTCTGGAAGCTACTTTCATTCCTAAATTGATAATTTAAATGAATAGACATCAAAGTGACATTAATCGCATATTGTTAAAACAATTTGTGCGCTTAACTTAATATAATGACTATCATATTATAACAGATTTTATTTACCAAGGCATTGTATATTATGCACCCACTCTTCTCGACAAGATGTAACTTGAGGGATAAATTTGCCTAAAATTATGTAATTATTCGAAGAAAAACAAAGTAAATTATTGCTTGGCACGAAAACGAGAAAGCAACCCAAATACTAACACAAGAATGAAATAGACAACTCATCGGCCATTCGACCATCCCTAGGCACCTGCGGACATTTAACATGTAATAGTAATTAGCCATCGTCCTTGATAGCTTTTTTATGTGTTTTTTTAATTTTTAGTGAAAAAAATTTATATTAGTTTAAACGATCATATTTTTTAGATTTCTTTCGTTACAAGATATTAGAAAAGTAAAAAAAAATTGACAAGAAAATATAAAAAAATTCAAATATGGAAAAAAATTTTAAAACGGTTATACTTTTAAATTTGTTTTGTCGTGATGAATCAAGAAAGAAAAAAATTAGCCCAAATTTTTTTTAAAAAAATGTTCATAAAAATAAAAAAAAATCATTAAAAATGCTAAACCAAACAGAGCTAAAGTAATTTATCAACACTGCATTAGACATAAATAAGAATGGTGGGTCTCAACAAACTAAATTAGTGACCCATGAATTGATGCACAAAATTTGATAAAATAAGATAATTATTGTAATAATATTATTAACTTAAAACCTCTATAAAATAAAACTAGTGTGAAAAAAAAAAAAAAAAAAAAGAGTGTGAACTTCTTTTCATTTTGAGACCAATCTATGGCACAAGTGCATTTAAAGATTGCAAGTGTGAGCAAAGCATAATCATGACTTTGAGGAAGAATAAAGTGCTATGTTGCTTTGTAGTAGATTCTTAGACATGGAAAAAAAAAACAAATAAATGTGGTCACCCATAAAGATAAAAAAAAAAAAAAAATTCAATTCCCTAGTAAGAATGTCCTACCTACAACATCCTTGCAGAGGGGGCCCCAACCCTAGTTTCAAAAAATTAAAAATTAAAAAATAAAAATGACAAAACTCAATGCAAAGGATTTCGGGATTGAAATTTAACGACAAGTACTCTAATGGGTTGATTGATAATAAGTTTAAAAGGTTATTTTTTATTTTAAATTAAAAAATTAAATTGAGTTTAAAATATGGTGTTTGATAAATTAATTTTTTGAGCTAATTTTTTTAAAATTAATTGATTGAATATTGTGAAAGTTTTAGTAGTTGGGCTTGTTTGGAATAGCTTTTAAGTCGATTTTTTTTTTCACAATAAATTAATTTTTAAGTTGCACTATTTAGTTTTAAAAAATAAATAATTAATTTTTTTTCATCTCTTAATTCAAGAAAAAAAGATAGTACATATCCCAAACACTTTAATTTTTTTTTCAAATAAAATTACTATAATACATTTACTTTAAAAAGTCAATCTACTCACAAAAAAAATCGCCAATATTCCAAATACTATAACTTAAAAGTTAAAAGTAAGAGTATTTTAGACATTTTAATAAAAATATCATATTTGGGCAAATGTTATTAATTGACTTATTTTTGCTTATTTTAGTTTAAGCAACATAAAATTTAGCTTATTGACTTATTTTTGTCCTTTTTAAATTTTTTTATATTTTGATAAAAAAATTTCTTTTTATGGCTCATCTTGATTAGAGGAGTTTAAAAAATATAATAATTTGACTAAATAATTAAAAAAATCACTAAAGATAAAAAAATCTACGAAATCAAATAAGCCAATAAGATAAATTCACTCATTCGAGATCAAAGTAAAAAAATAAAAAAGTTACTACAAAAAATTATCCCAAACAATAGAACTTTTTTTATTCATATTTTTTATTTAAAAAAAACTAAACTTTCTAAAACATTTTAAAAGTCAAATTTTTAAATTTTTGCTTAATTTCCTTCTTTTTCTTTTTAAAAAACGCATATGCGGCACTTTACATATACATAAAAAGAATGATAACATCTTAAAAATTATTTTTGACTGCTACATAAAGCAAAAACAATAATTCAGAGGGGGGAATTAGTAATAATAGGAGGTGAAGGGGACTTAGAAATAATAGGGGAAGGTGAAATCAGCGCCTGATTCAGAAAGTCAACAAAAAATTTAAACATTTAAGTGAGTACAAAATATTTAAACGAAACTTTGTCTAAAGTTTTTAAAATTCAAACATTTATAATATCTTAAAAGTATATTTCTATTGATCACAATGAGTTTTGTCTTCAAGTTTGAAAAAAAAAGAAAAAAGAAAAGGCAAACAGGAGAGAGAGAGAGAGAGAGAAAATAAAGCTAAAAAATATAAAAAAAAGTCAGTTCTTTTAATCTTTTCCCATATACTTGAGTATGATATAATTGTATAGAAACACAAATAAAATAACAGAAAAAATAAAATATAATTATATTAGAGATATTTTTATATTTTTTTAGTGGAACACGTGTACAATAATAATAAGAGAAAATGGTAAAAATATAAAAGTGTTGGAGATATTTTTAAAATTTTTAGTGGGGGACACCAATTCAAAAATTCTAATTAGTGCTATGTTATTTTCGTTCTCATATGATGGAGATCTTTGGCAAGGCTTGCTGCGATAGTTTTTAATTTTTTATTATTAATTTTAATTATAAATTATAATATATTTTAAATATTTATAATTTTTATTATAAATTATTTAAAAAATTAAAATAATCTAATTTCTTATTATTTTTATTTTATAGCAATATTCAGGTGTAATGAGATGTATTAGGAATTTCTTTATGTTTAGGAAATTGAGACCGTTCAGGATTTCTGAGAGCTTTTGAATATATCTTTGATTAGGAAGTATAATTGTGTTTGGAAAGGTGGTATCTTAGTAAATCTTGGATTCCTTCAAAAATTTCTAATATTTTAGATATTTTTGATAATCAAATTAGAAGACAATTCAGTGGTACTCTCAGAAAAGCTTATGGCACAAGCTGTTAAAGCAGGAACAAGTGAGAGTCTCGGCCACTTGACCGCTCGAGCAGTATTTCGTTCGCTCGAGCGGTGACCAGGCAGTTTTAAGTTTTTGAAACTCTGACTATCTAGGTTTTTGGTGATCTATAAATAGATCATAAGAGGTGCACGAAATTTACCTATTGAGTTTTCAATATTCTGAGTATCAAGTTTATTCAAGAGTAATTTTGTACAACACAAATCCCGAAGATCATTCGACAGTAAATCTTAGACTACTTTCTAAATTTCGACAGAGGATTATGGCAGAGAAGACTACTACGAGAAGTCGTTGTAGTAGAAATCAAGATAAAAGCAGTTAACGAGGATTCGGCATACAAGCTTAGGACTAGAAGATTGAGAGACAATCAAAAAGTCTGTAAGTTGTATTTGTTTCTATTCGGGTTTAGTGCTTGGTTCCTAGATTTGGTATATCCCGTGATTTTTTGCCCTTTGGATTTTCCACGTTAAAATCTTTGTGTTGTGGTTTATTCTTTTTGAATGGTTTGGGTGAATGTGATTGATAATTGGAATTAAAAATATTATTTATCAATTAAATGAAAAAATTATTATTTTTCAATTGGTATCAGCGCGAGTTCTTTTTTGATTAAAAAACTATCGATCCTAATTAATCACATACATGAAATTTCCTAGAGAAGTAAACTCAACGGTTCGACACCCGTTATTATATGGAGGAAGCTATCACTACTGGAAAGTTCGTATGAGGGCGTTTCTTAAGTCTATTGATGAAAGGGTTTGGATATCTGTTGTTATTAGTTATACCCCACCTACTATTAAATCTGGTTCTAAAAATATTTTAAAACCCACTAAACAATGAGAGAAATTTTTTTTTGAAGAAGCATGCTTTAATAGTAAAGCTATCAATGCTATTTTTAGCGGTGTCACACCTGAAGAATTTAGGCGCATCTGCACGTGTGAATTCACTAAAGAAGCATGGAATATTCTTAAAACCACACACGAGGGCACATCAACTGTTAAAATTTCTAAACTTCAAAGGCTCACCACAAATTTTGAAACTCTTCGTATGGAAGATCATGAGACCTTTTATGAATTTTATACTAAGTTGAGTGACATCGTAAACTCCAATTTTATTCTTGATGAAAAAATTCATGAATCTCGTATCGTTAGGAAAATCTTACGGTCACTACCTGAACGTTTTCAACCAAAAGTTATTGCTATTGAATAAAGTAAAGATATTGATTATCTTAGAATAGAACAATTAATTGAAAATCTTCAAACTTTTGAATCTACTTTACGTCAGCCTAAAAAATCAAAATGTGTTGCTTTAAAAACTTCAAAGGTTGAATTAGATTCTTCTGACGATGAAACAGATATTAATCCTGAGGTTATGACCTTTATTGTCAAAAAATTAAAAAAAATTATTTTAAATAAAAAACCTAATCTCAAGTCAAAATCTGATAATTTTGGTGACAAAAGTAAGAACGTGGTGAAATTTGAAAAGAAAAAAACTAAAATTCAGAACCAGGGTATACATTGCTTTGAATGTCCAGGGTATGGACATATTGCACAGAACTGTCCAAATGAATAGAAAAAGAAAGAGAAAGTATTCACTATGACTTGGGATGATGAGGTTGAATCATCTGATGGTGGAAACGAGTTCGTATCAAAGAATGACGAGGGCAAGTTCATTGCCTTTGCTGCTTCTACTGTATCAGGTAAGATTGAATTATCTGATCACGAGTCTCAGGCTTCTCATAGTGATTCTGGTTCAGGGTCTGAATCAGATGAGGAGAAAGAAAAAGATATTCAGTGGGCTTATGATAAACTTCATAGAGAAAGTTATAAATTGACAAAAGTTATCACTAAGCTGACACTGAAAGTTAAAACTATGAAAAAAGAAAATACTAGCCTAAAGTCTGAACTAACTGAGTCTGAATCTTTAATCTCTCAGCTAAAAACTTTTAAAATCAAAATGACTGAGAAATTGATTAGTTCTGACAAACAGAGAAATGAACTCATTAAATCTTATGATTTGCTCAAATCAAATGTTTCTAAACTCGAGTTGAAATTACAAGAATCGGTGAAGTTTAAGTCTATGTTTGAAGCTAGTAACGAAAGAGTGCAAATATTAGAATTTGAACTGGCAACTGCTAACAATACTCAAAAGAAATTGAATGCAGGTTCATTGAGCTTGGATGAGATTCTGAGCGTACAAAAAGCAACATCGGATCGAATTGGCTTAGGATACGTGGCGAGCACATCGCAATCAAAAAATTCAAGTAAAATCAATTTTATTAAAGCCAACAGCATGCCGGCAGGTAAGGATAAGAATTTGAGAAAATCTAACCTAATCAAAACTGAATTGTCGAAAAATTCTGCTAAAAAAGGTCTACCAAACTCTACTGTTTTTCAAAAATTTGTTCCATCAATTTCATTTTTGCGGTATTCTTGGACATATTAGACCTTTTTGCAGAAAAATAAAATCTTTGTCTGCATATCGGCATGAAAGAAAATCTGAAAAATTACATGATCAAATCAAACAGTTTCATAGCAAAACCCTCCGCCAAGTGAGCGCTCAAGCGGCCCCCATGCGCACTCGAGCGGCCAACTGGCAGAGAAATAAAAAAAGTTACTAGCAATCGAGCGCTCGAGCGGCCAACCTGACTACTCAAGCGGACAATTGGCAGGAACCCTATTTGTTCCAGAAACCCAGTTTTCAAACTAAACCTTTTTTCATAACTCGTGCTATCCGGGTAAGAAAATCTGATTTGAAATGCAATATTGTCCACACTGTTTTAAAAGCTCAAAATTCTTTCATGTGGTATTTGAATAGTAGATGTTCCCAATAAATGTCAGGTGATAAGTCCTTATTTTCTAATATTGACCCTTATGATTTAGGACTTGTCACATTTGGGGATGGCAAATCTTCTAAAATAATAGGGAGAGGTTCTATTGACTCTCCAGGGCTACCCAAATTGGATAATATTCTTCTTGTTGATGGTTTAAAAGCAAATTTACTGAGTATTAGTCAGATGTGCAATACATACCATGAAGTTCATTTTACTAAAACTAATTGTCTGATTTTGGATAAAAAAGGAAAAATTGTTATTTACGGTGTTCGAACATCTGATAATTGTTATGAAATTTTGCTAAAAATCGATCAAATTTGTCATTCTGCTAAAATAGACCAAACAAAATTGTGGCATTATCGTTTGGATCATATTAATTATAAGGACCTTACCAGACTTGCAAATTCTGAGTTGGTCAAAGGTATTCCCAAATTGAGCAATAAAACCAAAATTATTTGTTAACCATGTCAACTAGGTAAACAAATTAAAGTCTCTTACAAGAAAATAAATCAACTTGCCACTCAATATCCTCTACAATTATTGCATGTGGATCTTATGGGTACTACAGAAACAGATAGTATAGGCGGTAAAAAATATATATTTCTTGTTGTGGATGACTTTTCTAGGTTTATCTGGTGAATTTTTTGCGTAAAAAATCTGACACTTTTGCTGTTTTCAAATCTCTTTGTCTTCTGTTGAATAATGAACAGTAAGGAAATAATAAATATATTTCTAAAATAAGATCTGACCATGGTAAGGAATTTGAGAATTTAGAATTCTCAACTTTTTGTGACGAACAGGAAATTCAACATGAATTTTTTGTTCCTAAAACACCTCAACAAAATGGTGTAGTGGAGAAGAAAAATAGAATAGTGCAGGAGATGGCTAGAGTAATGTTTCATGGTAAAAATCTTCCTATTAAATTTTGGGCTGAGATTGTAAATACTGCATGTTATGTCATCAATCGTGTATATTTACGATCCGGTACCAAACAAACTGCTTATGAGTTATGGAAAGGTAGGAAGCTTAATATTAAATATTTCAGAACTTTTGGAAGTAAATGTTACATATTAAAAGATCGAGAACAATTGGGTAAATTTAACTCCAGAAGTGATTATGGAATATTTCTTGGCTATTCTTTAAACAGTAAAGTTTTTAGAGTTTACAATTTACGGACTTCTACTGTTATGGAATCTGCTAATGTAGTTGTTGATGATACATAAACAATTGAAGAGACAATGACACCAGAAGCAGATCAGACGAATTCTCATATTCTTGAAGATCTAAGTCAGCCCGAGTCCCCAAAACAATCAGTGGATGAATCTCCTAGAAAGGAGACAACAGCTGAAGAGCCAACAAAGTTGGAACCGTCCTCGTGTGTTAAGCTAAATCGTCCATTGGATCTGGTGATTAGAGAAGTAACAAAACCCATGATAACTTGCCGACAATGCGGGATCAGGTAAGTCAGGTAAATCATCTGTGCTATGTTTCTATGATTGAACCAAAAAATGTCAAAGAGGCTTTGATTGACGATTGCTGGGTGAATGCTATGCATGAGGAACTCAAACAATTTGTCAGGAATGATGTTTGGAAACTTGTACCTAGACCTGAAAATGTTAATGTTATTGGGACAAAGTGGATTTTTAAAAATAAGTATGATGACCAAGGAACTATCATAAGAAATAAGGCTAGATTAGTGGCACAATGATACATGTAAGTAGAAGAAATTGACTTCGATGAAACCTTTGCCCAAATGGTTAGATTAGAATCAATTCGTATTCTGCTGGTTGTTTCCTATTTTCTAAATTTTAAACTGTACCAAATGGATGTAAAAAGTTCTTTTCTAAGTGGTCAGTTAAAAGAAGTTGCTTATGTTGAACAGCCTAAAGGTTTTCAGGATTCACATTATCCCAATTAGGTTTACAAGATCAAAAGAGCTTTGTATAGTTTAAAACAAACCCCCCGAGCCTGGTATGAACGTCTAACCACATTCCTGGTAAATCATGATTTTGTGAGAGGAAGTGTAGATAAGACGCTGTTTATAAAAAGGGACCAGAACAATATTCTGGTTGCACAAAATTATATTGATGATATTGTGTTTGGATCAACATGTGAATCTCTTGTTCATTTATTCTCAGAATGTATGAAAAAGAAATTCAAAATGAGTATGGTAGGTGAACTTAACTATTTTCTAATTTTACAGATAATACAGTATGACGAAGGAATTTCTATCTCACAGTCAAAATATGCTAAAAACCTAGTTGAAAGATTTAAACTTGAGTCTACCAAACTCATTCGAACCGTTATAAGTACATCTGTAAAATTTTTAAAAGATGAAAACGGTGAAAATGTTGATCAAACCATGTTCAGAAGTATGATAGGAAGTCTACTGTATCTCACGGCTAGTAGACTTGACATTGCTTTCAGTGTAGGAATTTGTGCACAATTTCAGTCAAATCTTAAGAAATCACATTTAACATCTGTTAAAAGGATTATCCGATATGTGAATTCTACTGTTGAGTTTGTTATTTGGTTCTCCAAAGATACTAACTCAAACATTGCAGGTTTCTCTGATGCTGACTGGGCAGGATGTGCTGATGATAAAAAAAAAAGCACATCAGGAAGATATTTCTACATTGGTAACAATTTAGTGTCGTGGCATAGTAAGAAATAAAATGCAATATCTTTATCTACTGCTGAGGCTGAGTACATAGCTGCAGGTAGTTGCTGTACTCAGCTGTTATGGATGAAACAAATACTTTCTGACTATGGTCTAGATCAAGAGTATGTTATTCTTTACTGTGATAACACGAGTGCTATTAATATTTTTAAAAATTCTGTTCAATAGTCGAGGAGTAAACACATTGATATAAGGCACCATTTCATCAGCCAGTTAGTTGAGGATAGCATCATTACCCTTGAACAAACTGACACTGAAAGATAATTGGCAAACTTCTTCACAAAACCTCCTGAAGTAGTACGCTTTGAATTTCTAAGAAAATCACTTGGGATTGGCATTTTAAATTTAAAAAAAAGGTTCCTTTAATTCATTTATGCAAAATAATCTTGTCTGAAACATTGAAAATTTCTGTCTAGAGAATTCTTGTCTGAAAGTTTGAAAAGAGCAAGTTCCATAACTTGAAACTATGTTTTCTGGGATATGATAATAATATGTGTGATTGAATATACTTGTGACATAAACTGATTTCTAGTTGAAAAATGCTTTTTGATTGACCGTTACAGTAAAAATTCCTTTGTTGATATTGATGTCTACAACCACCCCCATCTAATTATCTTTCCAATGCTCTACTCTCATTCTGAACTGTGTTTACAAAACATGCATCAGAAATGGCTACCTAGACAAACTTTGCTTTTTCGTTTGTTCTAGTGTGAAAGCCGCTGGTTAAGCTACATCTTTATGCAAATGGAAATAACTACCTATCTGAACCTTGCTTTTTCGTTCACGTTAATGTGTTAGCCGCCATACATGCATCTATACTTCAATGCTATTAGAAATGACTACCTATGCGTACCTTATTTTTTCGTGCATTATAGTGTGAAACCCGCCATATAATAGCTTAAAAAATTATAAATAACCAGTTCTTTGTGAGGGGGAGCATCCATACTTCTTCAATAGACATATATTGGGAATTTACTTGGTTTGACTTCAAATTTGGTGATTTGACCATACTTCGGATGTGTTTTTCGTCTATTGATCATTCATATCTATTTTTAACCATGTAAAACTGTGTTTCCAAGTTTTGAAACTCCTTTTTTTAAAGCTATTATTGACATGATTATGTGATTTTATTTTTCTATGTTTCGACATTTGGCTATTTTGTTTGGTTGAGTTAATTACTCCTATTTTATTTCATTTATCTGTTTTATGCCAGTGACCAATTGTGCCTCTTAAATTCTCAAATCTTGTTTTTTTTTTAAAGAATTTGTGCTTTTAAGTCACTGCTCGAGCAGCCAACCTGCGCTCGAGTGCGCCATTACTAGTGTGTCATTATCGTGCTCCCCTACTTGAGCGGTCTCACCTCGCTCGAGTGGCCTGTCGCGATACAGAAAGTAAAAAAATGGGTTCAAAGCGTCTTTTCGCATTCTTTCAAAAAACCTCTCACCTTTCTCGTTGTCGCCTCATCCTCTTGAAAGGCTTAGGGTTCATTCCATCCTCGCTAAGCCTCAATCATGCTCTCTCTTGCTTCAATTCATCTTCTCATTATCGGTAAGTGGTTCGATCTTGGAGTTCTTGAGTTGGGGTTTTGTTTTATTTTTTAAAAAAGTGTGGTCGTTTGGATCGTGCTTAATCTCGTTTGGTAGCGATGATTCTCTCATGAAATTGAAGTTTTGTGTTGTGGATTGCATGTATTCAAAACGTCCACAAGGGTTCGGGTGTGGGGTTGTATTGCATTTGCATTTGCGTATGCGTATGCGGTTATATCTGTGTTAGGGGTTTGAATATTTTTTTTTGGTCACATGAAAACTCTTGGAGTCGTCTAGTCATTTTTTTATGTGCAAAATCTTGTTGAAGCTCATTGGGATCTTACATTTAGATATGGGTTAAAGAGGTTTTATTTTCCATATGGTTCACACCTGGAATGCCTAAATAGTCTCTTACCTATTTGTCTTGTAAGGAATGGTTGATTTTAGTTAAGACAAGATTTACTGGAGCTTAACTGCATTGTGCACTGGTGTTTAGTAGTACTTTCTTTGAGGTTTTGCATATGCTCATCTTTGTAGCTATGGTGTTTTTAGTCACCTCGTTACCATGTCCTACATGTTTGTTGCATATGGTCAAAAATGGAGTCACTTGCTTATCTCTGTTGGTTCCCTGTGATTGGGTTTATCACAACTTGTGGGTACATCTTTTGGGTTCTTCGGATTCATGATTGAATTGGGAATGATTTCTCTATTTCTACATGGCTGGATTTATTTCCTTAATTATGTGTCTGTGTTCCGTAGAAAAATATAGCCTTTATACATCCATGCTTGCACGAGTGTTTTCATTATTATTGTCTTATCAATGGCCTTAATGAATTCTTTTTGGTTGAATACTCACTACTCACAATTCTGTCCCAGATGGGCTATTAAAATTTTACATGCTCAATCTAACAATTGGTTGTTTTCTGACAGAACCATGGCTCCTCGAACTAAGAAAACTGCTGGACGTTCGTCTACTCCATTTGACGCCTCCAGGTTTCGTTCGATTGAAGGGGAAGAGAGGTATCTTAACCTTTTTTCTTCCCGTTCTCTTAGGCTAGAAAAACTTGTAATTTTGTCTGACTTTATCCATCTAAGAATTCTCCAAATGTTTGAGAACCTAGGGTAGACTTCTCTACTCCAAGTGGAGGGAGTTGTTTATGTTGATTTGATCCGAGAGTTTTATTCCAACATGTATGATGTTCAAGCCAAATTGTTTCAGTTCAAAACCTTTGTCCGTGGGTTGACCATAGTCATGGATCCATATACTCTTGCTGACCACATGGGATATGACATTCCCTGTGAAGTTGACTATCATTCCATCCCTTCTCATCCTCTTTGGTCTTGGTCTGAAGTTACATCTACCTTATGTGGGAAACCTCGGGAGTGGGTTGGGGGTCTGATTTACCAACATGAACTTACCCCTCTTTTTCGATTGTTAAACATCATTGTCAATGCCAATATAAGTCCTAGGGGTCATGTTTCTGACATCAACAAAGAACGTGGGTTTGAATTATTTATGATTTCTAGAGGTGAGAAGATACGCATAGCCAAGGTGTTCCTGTCCTCCATGTTGAAAGTTGCCCATGGCAACAAGAATGCTGTTCTTCCCTATGGTTGCTTTCTAACCAAGTTTCTTCTCTCTCTTCCAAATTTTCATCTCCCATCTAATCCCTCTTTTGTGCACATCTCAAAGTTCATCAGTAAGCACACTTTTTCACAGAGTGCCGCACACATTCCCACCACCGACGCCTCTTCTGATTCTGAGGCTAGTGATTCAAATACCATTCCTAGTGCGTCCACACCTCTTGCTCCTACGAGTGAGTCATCCCAGTCTTATCTTGTTACTCGTTTGGATATATTAGAGGCTCGGATTGACTCTCTTCAGCAACTGATGATCGCCCGATTTGATGCCTTGGACCTACTTCTTCGCGCTCTTTCTCCTGGTGATGGTACATTCTAGAGTTGTCCGGGTGACACAAATGGGGAGTATACTTATATTTTCTATCTCAATTCTCTCCCTTGGCTAATTTTGTGAATTTTGGATATACATTGTTTGGAAGTTCTTTGGATACTTTTTGGGTATATTTTTTTGAGGTATAGGTTCAGGCAGAAAAAATAGGTACAGGCAAGTACAGGTAAACATGAATTTTTTTTTTTGTTGGTTGCAAACATTGGATGTTTTTTTTTTGTTTTTGGACAATATATTTTGAATAGTTATGGATGATGGTTTTGTGGATGATGGTTTTTTTTTTATTATGGTCTTAATCCTTTTGAGCTCATATTTTTTTTGTTGGTGTTATGGTTGTTTTGAAGGATTGGAAGCTTGTTGAAGGTCTTGACCGTTTATTAGGTTTAGGTTGTGTACACCCGGATCTTGCCAAGAGAGAGATTGTAAAGAAATTAAAATAATCTAATTTTTTGTTATTTTTATTTTATGGCAATATCCAGGTGTATTGGGATGTATTAGAAAATTCTTTATGTTTAGGAAATTGAGGCTGTTCAGGATTTCCTAGAGCTTTTGGATATATCATTGATTAGGAAGTATAGTTGTGTTTGGAAAGGAGGTATCTTAGTAAATCTTGGATTCCTTAAAGGATCCTTGATTTTTTGGATATCTTTGAGAATCAAATCAGAAGGCAATTAGTGGTACTCTCAAAAAAGCTCATGGTACGAGCTGTTAAAGCAAGAACAAGTGGGAGTCTCGGTCACTTGACTGCTCGAGCGATGACTTGGCAGTTTTAAGTTTCTTAAACTCTAATTGCCTAGGTTTTTGGTGATCTATAAATAGATCATAAGAGGTGCACAAAATTTACCTCTTGAGTCTTCAATATTAAGAGCATCAAGTTTATTCAAAAGTAATTTTGTGCAACACAAATTTCGAATATCATTCAACAGCAAATCTTAGACAACGTTCTAAGTTCTGATAGAGGATTCTGCTGGAGAAGGCTATTACGAGGATTCACTGTAGTAGAAATAAAGAGGAGAACAGTTAATGAGAATTCGGCATACAAGTTAAGGACTAAAAGATTAAGAAACAGTCAAAAAGTCTATAAATTGTATTTGTTTCTGTTCGGGTTTAGTGCTTGGTTCCTAGACTTGGTATGTCATGTGATTTTTTACCCTTTGAACTTTTTACGTTAATCTTTGTGTTGTAGTTTATTCTCTTTGAATAGTTTGGGTGAATGCGATTGATAATTAGAATTAAAAATATTATTTTTCAATTAAATGAAAAAATTATTTTTTTTCAAATTATAACTTTTTTTTTTCTATTTCAACTACAAATTACGTTATTTACAAGTACTCACAATTTTCACTACAAACTACAATCTGTAAATTACTAATTTTAACAATACCAAACACCATCGATATATGGCAACAATATAAGAATAATTGTAAAAATTTAAGCATTTCAGTGGGCCCTCTCAGTCATTGACCCTTAATCAACTTCGTTCTTGAGTGAAATATATAATTTTTCAAAATTAAGATTCTTAATCTTCCAAATGATACAATTTGATCAAAACAAATGCAAGATTCAATTCCAAGAAATAAATTCTCAAATGGTACTCCAAAATGATTATTGCTTACAACAAAAATGGTGTTTATGCATTAATCGCGAAATCACTAGTAATATAAATACGAGAAATGAGACTCCTCCTAGCAATAATTTTTTTAAAACCACTTAATAGCATGGTGCCATTGTTATTCTTTTTCATAACATCTTAAAATGAAAATTTTTATTGGGAGAAGTTTCCATTATCCACCGTCACAGTGGGTTAGCCATATAAAAAATAAAATAAAAAATTACGATATTTTCCAAAATATATGTATAGAGCCATTAATTTTTTACACATATTCGTATTCTTTATCAGAATAGGGCGGTAACAAAGTTTATAATTAAACACAAACTTATTCACTACAATTATCGCTAATTTCATTTTCGCCTTATTTGCAATGTGCGCAATAAATGTTGTCGCTAAAAGCAGCTAAACTCAGTTCGTCAAATGCAATTAGGTTCAATATGTGGGTCATTTTAAGAAATAAGAGCATAATCCTTGCTTGCTTTTGTAATAAATCTACTTTCTTAATTATACTTCCTTTTTTGCTTTTTATGTTCTTAATTAGGTTGGATAGTAAAAAGGCTACTATTGAAGTTTGAAATTTGAAATTTGCACGGTTCGATTGATCTAACATCTCAGACAAAATTTATATGTCATGTTTATTTAATCTTTTTGTATTTAGACTAATTGTTCAAATTGAACTCTTAATCCGTTATGCGGGAATTAAATAATGATGGAAAGAGGGGAATGTAGAATAAATACTACAAGAATTAACATGCGTTTGGTCAAAGATTTTTTATACGATTTTTTTCGTTTTTAAGGAATATTTCTTTGAATTAGCTCAAAAAATGTACTTTTAAGAAATTAGAAAAATAAGAAATTTTCTTTTAGGATTAGCCCAAAGGGTGAACTTCTTTTAGAAATTAAAAAAATAAGAATTTTGATCAAAAAAAAGTTTAAAGGAAGTTCATACAAGACGGAAAAAAAAAACTTAGCAAGCTTTTTTGGCTTTTTCATTTTTAATGATTTTTTAAAACTTTATTCCGAATGAGCATAATTTTTTGAATGCTCTCGTTGAAAGGAACCGAAATAGTTTTTAAAAAATTGAAACAAAAAGTTTTTTTTTTAAATCTAAAAAAGATGAAAAAAAAGCTCCAAAAAAGTCTAAAGGCTTTTTTAGACCAAACATATTCTTAGTGTGGAGAAGAGATTAACCATAAAATAACAATTTTGTCTTTTAATTTTACTTTTATGTTATTTAGGGTAAATTATACTGATTTCTCCTGAGATTTATAAAAACATCGATCACCTCCCATGTGGTTTTTGAAATATCATTAACATCTCATCTGGTTGTTGGGAGAAATCCAACGCCACAATAAAATATGCATGCTAGGTGATCCAGAAAATACATCTTTATTAACTTTCAACAATTACAATGAACTAAAATTACAGAAAAAATGAACCAACAAAAATAACATGAGTAGAATATGCAAACCGAGTCCTGCAAACACAGTTTCCTTAAAAATGATTCACCGCCGATCGAGAGTGTTGTAGGTTTTCCACCGCGTCACTCTTCCATGATAAAACGGCTGACACGATCGTTGGAACACGATTATTGGTTACGAACGCACCTCGTCTATCTTTCTCTCTCTGTCACAGCTTGCAATCAGAATATGTGTATCTTACCTCTTGTTATTACCTTACTGCTGTATTTCTCTCTCTTTTAAAATCGAATGTGATGACAGCTTATATAGACTTTCACCCATGGAGAGTTACAATAGGAATCAATGACCATTGAATGATATTGATTCTCAGGATTTATTTACCAATTGAATGGTCAATTCAATTACAAATAAATTCTGCTATTGAATTCTGAAATTCAATGGTCAATTGAATTCATAAAATTTTAACAATCCCCCTATGAATGAAACTGAAAACACCTTATGAGTTGTTTAGGGTAGGAGGTCTACCTATAATTACTTAAGAATATGTGATGTCTTGCGAAGGTAGTCATACCTCCTCATAAGAAGGAGAAGATAGATCCAAAAATCATTGATTGTGTGTTCATCGGTTATGCGCAAAATAGCAGTACTTATCGATTTCTTGTGTAAAAATCTGCAGTAATAGATATTCACAAGAATAGAATTATGGAGTCTAGAAATGTGTCATTTTTTGAACACATATTTCCGTATAGATCCATAAAAGAGTCAAATTCAGTAAAATGGACTTTGCATCCTGCTAATGATAGCAGTAGAGATCAAGAAGAAGAAGTTGATATAGAGTCAAGACGTAGTAAACGGGCTAAGAAATCAACCTCTTTTGATTCAGATTTTCTAACCTACTTGTTAGCAAATGAGCCTTGTACGTACAAAGAAGCTGTGAGCTGTCATGAGGCTCAGTTTTGGAAAGAAGCGATTAAAAGCGAGATTGATTTCATACTGTAGAACCATACGTGGGAACTAGTTGATTTACCACAAGGTAGTAAGCCTTTAGGCTACAAATGGATATTCAAGAGGAGAATGAAAGCAGATGGATCAATAGATAAGTACAAAGCTAGGCTTGCTATCAAATGATACAGACAAAAAGAAAGCCTAGATTACTTTAATACTTATTCTCCTATATCCAGGATAACCTCAATTCGTATGATAACTGCTATTGCGGCCTTACGAAATCTAGCGATACATCAGATGGATGAAAAAATAGCTTTTTAAAATAGAGATTTAGATGAATAAATCTATACAGAACAACCTGAGAGTTTTTCTGGGCCTAAAAGAAAAGTCTGTAAGCTAGTTAGATCTTTATATGGTCTAAAGTAAGCTCCTAAACAATTGCATGATAAATTTGACAATGTGGTATTGTCTCATGGGTTTCAAATCAACAAATTTGACAAATGTGTATATGTCAAAGACACTGATGAAGGTTATGTCATCATGTGTCTCTATATTGATGATGTACTCATTGTAGGAAGCAACGGCAAGGTTATCCAGTCCACTAAAGATATGCTGGATTAAAAATTTGACATGAAGGAT
>JAOTRH010000025.1:14001825-14022009 GCA_034768845.1 Heliamphora exappendiculata | reverse complement strand
TACTCATTGTAGGAAGCAACGGCAAGGTTATCCAGTCCACTAAAGATATGCTGGATTAAAAATTTGACATGAAGGATATGGGTCTCGCTAATGTGATTTTGGTGTCCAGATCATCAGAACATTGGATGGCCTTACGTTGTCTCAAACTCATTATGTTGATAAAATTTTGAGAAAATTCAACAATTTCGACACTAAAGTCGCAGAACCCCGGTGGACATGTGTATCCATTTATCCAAGAATGGGGGGGAGAGTATCCAATTGGAATAGTCTCAGGTCATCGAGACTCTAATTGAATTCTGGAATTCAATGGCTAATTGAATTTTCACAAAATTCTAACAATCCCCCCCATGAATGAAATTGGCGAGAGTGCAAACTCAGATTACAAAGATGACTGCAAGAGAGATAGACAACTGAAAGTTCCTGCATAGGATAGGTAGCGGTTAGCCTTAAACCTTTCCTTGTGAGAACCCATCGAATTTACCGGCAAACAAGTGGGCGGAGCCACTTTGAACTGTGTCGCCTTAGCAGTAAACCGAGATAATAGGTTTCACACAACGACTTCAACAACGAAGTTTTTGTTCTCACGATTGTATTCGTTTTGGCCATAAAACACACTTCCTGGTTCTGCAAGTATTTTTTCAAAAAAAATTTCTTGTCAAATTCTCAAAAAGGCATCATAGCGAGGTGTCGACACAAGAAGGAAAGGGGTTGACACAAACAGAAGAGGTGTCAACACAAACAGCGAATGGTCGACACAAATAGCTCAGGGATCGACACAAACAGCTCAAGGGTCGACACTACCAGAGAAATGTGTCAACACAACCAGAGAAAGGTGCCGACAAAAACACCCCATGGGTCGACACAAAAGAACCGAGAGATTCAACGCAAACATAAACCAGCGAATGTGTCGACACAAATAGAGAAAGGTGCCGACACAAAAGAACCGAGAGTTTCAAACAGAGGTAGGTGTTGACACAAACAGAGAGAGATATCGACACAAAAGAATCGAGAGTTCAACTAGAGAAATGTGTCGACACAAAAGAATCGAGAGTTCTGCTCAACACCAACAGAAGAATTAGGGACCACACCAACAAAGAATGTGTCGACACAAACAGCCAAAAGTGTCAAAAGTGTCGACACAAAAGCAAAGGTGTCGACACAAATGTCCAAAATTCTCACACATCAGGAAAAACGACTGGATTATGACGGAAAACAAATCACAATCTGGATTGATCTGAACATATTGTCCTGAACAAGATAATATGTCCCATATTTCAATGAAGATTTAGAATCCATAATCCTGTACATACTCACAGAACATGTTAAAAGATATAAACATGTATATATATGTTTTCTGTATGTATTTTTTGGAGAAGAAAAAATAAGATCCAAATCGAGCAGGTGATCCAGAAATAAGATCAAAAAATAAGATCCAACGCCACAATAAAATATACATTCTCGGTGATCTAGAAAATACATCTTTATTAACTTTCAATAATTACAATAAACAAAATTACTGAAAACGAAATACATAAAATAATATGAACAGAATATACAAACCGAGTCTTGCAAACGCAGTTTTCTTAAGAATGATTCATCGCCTACCGAGAGTGTTGTAGGTTTTCCACCGGCGTCACTCCCCCAGGATAAAACGACTGACACGATCGTTGGAACACCACAAAAGATTGGCTACGAATGCACCTAATCTGTCTTTTTCTCTCTCTCACAGCTTGCAATCAGAATATGTGTATTTCACCTCTTGTTCTTACCTTGTTGCTGTATTTTTTGCTTTTTGAAAATCAAATAAGATGATAGCTTATATAGAATTTTGCTCATGGAGAGTTACAAAAGAATCAATGACCATCAAATGGTATTGATTCTCAGAATTCATTTACCAATTGAATGGCCAATTCAATTGCAAATAAATTCTGTTATTGAATTCTGGAATTCAATGGCCAATTGAGTTTACAAAATTCCAGCAGTTTAGTTTTTACATCAAATTAGTCCAACCGTCAAATTTTCGTTACAACTTAACGAAAAAACTATTTTACAAATTAAAAAATAATTTAAAAAATTGTTTTTTAATTATTTTTTGTGTTTGAAATATTTTATTATTATAATTAGAAAATATTTTTTATTTTATTTTTATTTTTTATTAAAAAATAGTGTTAATATTTTTTAGAAAAAATATTTTATTTCTTTTTAAAATATTATTTATTTTTTTATTTGTAAATAGTTTTTCTGTTAAGTAGTAACGAAAATATTTTTCTAAAAGAAATAAAATATTTTTTCTAAAAAAATGTAACATTGTTTTTTTTATAAAAATAAAAATAAAATAAAAATTATTTTTTAATTATAATAATAAAATGTTTCAAACACAAAAAATAATTAAAAAACTATTTTTTATTTGTAAAACAGTTTTTTTAATTATTTTTTATTTGTAAAATAATTTTTCCGTTAAGTAGTAACGAAAATATGACGATTAAACTAATTTGATACAAAAATAAAATCAGATAGGAAGTTAGTAATATTTCAAAAATCATAAAAAATGTGATTGATATTTTCATGAATCTCAGATGAGCTCAGTGTAATTTACCCTATTATTTATTAATTTTTTATATTTTTAACTGAATTTTTGAATATATACTTTTGCTTGTATTTTGAGTGTTTCTAAAATAGTTTTTAGTGACTTTTTTATTTAAATTTTTTCTCTTATGTTCTGTATTTTTTTACTTTTAAAATTTGTACTTCTTACTCTTTTTAAATGTTTCTTATTCTATTTTTTACTAAGTTCTAATATCAACTTTTTTTTATTTTTTACTATTTCTTGATATTGTCTAAAATATTTTATATTTTGGTCTTCAATAATTTTTTTATTCTTATTTAACAATATTTTAGTTGTATTTGCTCATCTTTCATTTGCCATGAGTTTTCTGGTATTGCTTTTCACTTCTCCCCATCAATGGGTCATATGTTTGAGAGTCAGCTTTTTGCATTGTGCTCGGTTTATGGAATTTTGGGACATGGGTTACATGTTCATGTTCATTTCAGCTATTTGTTAATTTAAGGGCATTTTTTTTAAATAAATTGAATAATTTCTAATTAATCGTATGATGCAGATAAATAATTAGATTAAATTAAACTATATATAATCTTGTGACTTTTATTTCTCTTTAGAATCTTTTCTTTTTTGTTGTCACCGCCATAGAACGCTTAACGAAATTAGAATTGGATCTCATACTATTATTAACAACTCAAGTGGACCATTAACTAAATAACTTGAATAAGAAAATAACAACAATGCTCAAAAAATTTACAAAAAATTGATAAGCAATCCAATTTATAAGTCGTTTACTATTTTTCATCAAGTATAAAAAATTTTAACAAACAATATCCATTCTCATAAAAGTTTTAACGCGCAAATTTTTTTTGAAATAAAAATATTCTAAAACATATAAATTTATCTTTTTTTTTCAAAACATGTATAAAAAACACAGATAAATTTATCTGTCTTTTATTAAAAGCACGTGTAAAGAATACAAATAAATTTATATGTCTCATTAAAAGCACGTATAAAGAACACAGATAAATTTATCTGTACATTTTCAAAACATGTATAAAGAATACAGATAAGTTTATATATTTGTATTATCTGTGTTGATATGCATATCTGTTTGTATATTTATACATAATAGATAAATTTATCTATTTGTATTTATCTATTTGCATATTTATATATAACAAATAAATTTATCTGTTTGTTATGCAAAATAGATTGTGACGTACCGACCCTTCACATGGTAACGATATTGTTCGCTTTGGGTAAAAGGCCTCACGATTTTGTTCTTCCTAAGGGGTTACCCATTCTTGCATTGCTCATGCCCAAGCACGCTTAACTGCGGAGTTCTGCTAGGGTCTCTACTACTTGAAAAAAGATCTCGTTGAATGTAAGGATCTAGAGTTTTTCTTTTATACCTCAGGAACTCCATCTCCCTTTTCGATGTGAAAAACCAAGATATCACAATTCACCCCCTTAGGGCTGCACGTCCCCGTGCAGTAGCTTGCCAGTCCTTATCGACCCACCCACTCAGTAGCCCGTCCACTTGTCACGCGAGACGGCAGGGGTCCACATTCGGAGGTGAGGAGAGTCGGCTCTAATACCATCTGTGACGCCTCGACCTTTCCACAGCGACGATATTATCCGCTTTGGGCAAAAGTCCTTACGATTTTGTTCGTCCTAGAGGGTCACTCATCCTTGCATTGCTTCCGCCCACGCACGCTTAACTGCGGAGTTTTGCTAGGATCTCTACCACCTGAAAAAATGACTCATTGAATGTAAGAGTCCAGAGTTTTTTCTTTATAACCCAGGAACTTCGTCTCCCTTTCCAATGTGAGAAACCATGATATCATATAGATAAATTTATCTGTTTGAATGGTATTTTTAGGAGAAATTACGCAATTGAAGCTTGCGGGTTAAAGTTTTTGTTGATAGATATTACGCGTTAAAACTTATTTTTTTATACCCTTGGCTAAAATCTCTAAAAGTTTAAGCTCAAATTAGTAGTTGCTCACAAAATTTTTTACATACCTGCCTTAATTTTTAATTTTCATTAATATGGGATTATGTATCACATATTTTCTTAAAATTACAAGGCATACATTGAAAAATCAAAAATAAAAAATAAAAAATTATAATCAAAAGATAAAAAAAATTTAATAAAAATGCAAATAAAAAAATAAAATAAAATGGATGACTAATTAGCCCAAATGGAAGCAACCCATGATAGTGATTAGACTTAACAAATTCAAATTAATTTATTTAAAAACTCAGTAGATTCCATCAATAAATAAGAAAAGTTAATAAATTAAATAAAAAAAATTATTCAAAATGAAATCAACATCTAATAATAATAATTTGACTTAATAAATTAAAACTAATTTATGCAAAGACTAAAAAAAATTCAATCAATAAATATGAAACGAAATAAACATATTTTAAATACTTAAATATCAAATTTGTTTAAAAATCCATAATTTTACCTTTTTCTCCCGTCTCCCACCCCAACTTTACAACACCTCACAACCACGAGTCCTAACTTCTTTTGTCTCTCCGACGTCCTTATCCTCGTCAGCTACAGAAAAAGGAAAGAAGAGTTTTATTTACAGAGAGAAAGTGAGGAGACGTGACTCCTAATCATCTCTCTCTCTCTCTCTCTCTCTCTCTCTCCATCTTCATCTTCGTCTTCGTCTGTATCTATACCGTGTCAGATTATTAAGACAGATACACAAATTAGGTATTATCAGAACCATCATCTTTCTCTCCTCTCTCCGAGTTTCTCTTTCGTCCATGGCTTCTCCGTCTCAAGCAAGCCTCCTCCTCCAAAAACAGCTTAAAGGTATCAACAATTCGTCGATTGCTTTTCAATTCTAGGGTTTTGATTTGGACTTCAATTGTTCAATCGATCGATCGGGCGCTCCTTAATTTGTGTGTGTGTGTGTGTGTGCGCAGATCTGTGTAAAAATCCCGTCGATGGCTTCTCCGCTGGTTTGGTCGATGAAACCAACTTATTCGAATGGAGTGTCACCATTATCGGGCCGCCGGATACCTTATAGTTAGTGCTTTATTGATCGATTGTCGAAAGATTGGATTTTTCTTTTTTGATTTGTTATGTTTGATTGCAATTAAGGGGCATGATTGTTTGAATGTGATGGTTATTCGTTTGTGGTGAAGTTGATTGAATGATGGGGCTTGAGGCTTTATGCTTATTTATCTAGTTTTGGATTTTGATTGTTTTTCACTTTTTTGTTAATCAAAATTGGTTAATTTTTTATGGGTTTTGTTGGTGGGTTTGATTTGATGTGGGGAGTTGTTAGTTTAGGGTTTTAGGGCTTCATTCAATTGCCGAAGCCTCATCATAGGTACGCTACTAGGGATTGTCTTTGTGTTTGAATTTGCATTTTTTTTTCAAGCATTGAATGGATTATAGATTTTTTGAGTGTTTTTATTTTGTAAACATGGTAATAATTTTAGATCACACTTTTTATTCTTCTTCCGTTTTTTCTGATGGTTGAAGTTGTACTAAATGTTAATGGCTCTTATGCTGATTGGCAGATGGTTTCATTCTTGGGGGCAACTAATGCCATTGCTGAGCTTATTTTTTTGAAAAAAAAAAAACTTTATTTCTGTTGTAGTAGTTTCCCCAGTTGGAACTAGTGAGCTTTAGAAGTTATTATTCAAGATGTAATGGAGTGGCCCTTGTTGTTATGGTTGCTTTTGATGGTTTTTCTTTTCCTTTTATTTATTTGATCTGTTAGGAATCTTAGGACTCTAATTCAGAGTTAGAGCAGTTATAATCTCTTTGTTATAGTAGGCACATTGTCGTGGATAGTGGATAATGAAACGTGTTCTCATTGTGTTTTGAATTTGCCAAAATCTTGTAGCGAGGGAGGATTCTTTAATGCAATCATGTCCTTCCCATCTAATTATCCGAACAGCCCTCCATCAGTGAGATTTACCTCAGAGATATGGCATCCGAATGGTTAGTAGTTTGTTGTGTGTTTAATTTTATGTGCATATTGTACCTCTTTATTTGGATAATTGCATCAATCTTGATATATGAACTACAGTTTATCCTGATGGAAAAGTTTGCATTTCAATTCTTCATCCCCCTGGTGATGACCCAAATGGCTATGAACTTGCAAGTGAGCGTTGGACACCAGTTCATACGGTAATATAAAATATGTTTATAAGGCATCTTCTCTTTGCATTATTTTAACATTGTAGTGCACTTACTGTTTCATTTCTCAATTGCATCAGTTTGTGTCTCCCTTATTTTAGTTGTGGCTGGACTGGTACTGATATTTTATTTCGTTTGTTTTTGCTAGTCATTTATTTTCTGTACATCAACTTTTTAGATCTGATGAATTTATTTCTACTTCCTCTTGCCAATATTCGCCATGCGATTTGTGTGACTTACAAAGACTTTGGCTGTATAATTTACTTCGATTTTTTTATAGGCAAATGTAAAGATATTTGTTTTTGATCAGTGTATAATTTGTCTATTTATTGTATTTGACTCCTCATTTGAGGGTGCAAGTGATTTGGTGTAGTAGCGGTATCTTCTTGAATTGTATCGTATGTAGTTTAGAGGGAGAAGGAAACTATAAGGAGTTAGTCATCCAGTGACTTGCATTGCATGTAGTTCATCTAATGTCCTGTCCATCTAATGACACTTCTGGTTGGCAGTGCAACTTGGACCAGATAAGTTGATTTGATGGGCAAGTGTAGGGGCAGAGTATTGAGAATTTGGCTCGACTGAACTGTAAAATGACTGGGATTTGTTTCAAGCCCATCTTGAGGTGCTCGTTTCTAACCCTAGCACAAATCTAGTTTACAAGTGTCTGCTTGAGTCGAGTTGGGGTTGAATTTATGGTTGTAGTACTATGCCTTGGATTTATGGTTGTAGTACTATGCCTTGTCTTATGGGTGCATTGGGAACAGAAACTTTTCGAAAGTTGAAGTGTTTTCTTTGCTTTATGTGTAAAAAGGGAACTAGTTAGTTTATAGGTGAAAAGGGGAAAGAAATTGGTCAGAAAGGGAAAAATGATGGGGAAAAAATGCCACTAGGGAATATGATTGTCATCTTATTGTTTAGTTTCTGTATCTTTCTCCCCTTAATTATGGGTTAAAAGTATTGATGTTCCAATGGCACAGTCATTGATTGGTTAGAAAGTCTATCCAATTTGGATGCTTTGAGCTAAGCCCAAGAACAAGATGTAAGTGAGTAAATTTTTTTTGTTCAATTATTGTCATTAGCAATTAGTTTAATTTAGTAAGAGTTATTTAATTAATATTTAAGTTATTTATTAATTCCTTTTATGATTAGAGGCAGGGCAATCATCAGCTTTTGATAAATAATATTGTGTGTTGAGATCTCGAACTGTGGCCCCTTTGTATGTTTCTTTTCTATTCTTCTTCTTCTTCTTTGATTTGACTTCAATTGGTATCAGAGACTTGCTCGAAACTTAGAATGCCGGAGTATCATGGCATCTCCTTTCTCATGACTGAAACCGAACCAACAAACTAAAGCTCCTTCACCAATCGTGGCCCTTTCCAGCCACTATTTGCAATCATTGTTTGTCTGTGAAGATTGTGAAGAAAAACTTTCTGAACACTTTCGTCCAGACGAGCGTTCAGACGAACAAGACAGTATGGTTTTCGTTTGGACGGGTGTTCGGACGCCCGTCCAAACATAATGGGACAGTTGGTTTTCGTCCGGATTGATGCGCATTTTTCACCCTAATCCCTGTTTTTCTGATACATGTAAGAGGGGGTTTCGTGCCAAACCCTAATAGAGCAATATGTACAACATTGTAACATATTTTTTTCTCAAGAATAGTAAGAGGATATTTGTAGAGCCTATTCGTAGCAAATTCTATGGTCGCCCTTATCTTGCTACTGATACTTTTTTCGCAATTACATTTGGAGGTAATGCTAAGTTTAAGTGCTTTAATTGCCAAGATTTTAGACTTCATGCTTTATTTGCTTATCTAGACTATTGTTGTACTGGAGAACAAGGAAATTGCAGAGACAAGAACTTGAGAAAACGAAGTTTAACTATCAAATTATTGATCCCCTTAATCTTGTTAATTCTGCTTCTAATGAGGAATTTTAAAATTATGCTAGCGACATTATTCGTCCTCTCCTTGCTACAAAGGGAAAAAACAAGCAAACAATTAAATTCGTGACCATATTTTTATTACGAGGGTAATGTCTGGTGATCCACTGTGAGTTGGACTAATGTAGTGTTCGAGGAAGCCATGAGAAAATTGGGTTCGAACGAAGTTCAAAGTTGATAAATAGCTCCCAATGAGGCCATGACATTCATTGGCATGCTCAAATAGACGGTATTGCGCAATATGCTACTTTTTAAGCTTTGTCATATTATTTTAGGGGCGTGCCATCACTTATTCCTTCATTGACGGCATGAGAGAATACACCCTTATTTATGCCACCAATTCATGTACTGCCAAACTGAAGAAAAATTGTTCTTGTTTTCGATGGTATCTTCGGTTATGCTCCTAACTCGTTGGAATCGAGTTCTTTTTAGCGGAGGGGAATTAGTGGCAGTTGACTGGTTAGAAAGTTGCTATCCAATTTGAAAGTCTCAAGTTAAGCCCAAGGGCTCGATGTGAGTGAATAAATATTCTTGTTCCAACAATTGTCATTTGTTTTAATTTAGTTCAATAAGAGTTATTTAATTAATATTTAGGTTATTTACCAATTCTTTTTATGATTAGGGTTAGCCCATAAATAAGGTGGTTATTAATGTAATTATCATCTTTTGATCAATAATATTAAGTGTGTTGAGATGTGGGCTGTGACCCCCCCTTTGTGTCTCTTTTCTCTTCTTCTCTTGTTTGGTATTTGCATTCATTGATAGAATATACACAACTTTGCTGCTTATACCGTTCTTCTTGCTTTACTTTGAAGTTTGTAATTCACAACTGTTGCAATGTTTTCATAATGCATAAACTGTTGCATTGGGCCAAAATATAGATCTTTGTTATATAGGATAGACAAAATTTCTTGATGGTAACCTAAAGGTGCTCTCTGGTTTTACCCTAGAGTTGGCTTCCTGCCTCAAATGGTTGTATCACCAAGAGCTCCTAGTTGCTTTAGCAATTGTGTCTGAAATCTATAGGGCATTGTTTTGTTAACCTAAAACTAACACCCTGAGAGTTGGTCCTAATAGTCTCAGGATTCAAAATGCTTCTCTTTACAATTTTATAAACTTGAACTTAGACTTTTTTTTCTTCGTAATTTCTTTGAATTTTATTCCTTATTTTGTACGTCTTATTCCCATTGAAATAGTAACTCCAATACATAATAGGGTCAGAAGCTTGTGTGCTTCGGCAGTTATAAAAGGTCAAACCAAACAGGTTAAAGGGAGATAACCATTGGTCCATTGTATTAGGGGTAGATAATAATAGTCTAATCAATCTTAATGAACCTACCCTAGAAGCTTGCACTGTTCCTCGATAGATTGTTGCTTGCACACTGCATTCCTCTTACAATTTTGTAAGTGCCATGTGTTGGGTGAAATAGTTTATCGAGTGTCAATTGTGATTGTCCAGAATCAACGAGAAACTATATGATTGAATGGGAAAAAGAAAAAATATCCTAAGTGGAATGCATATCTTCAACTTTCAAATTATGGTTTCATTTTTGCAACAGAAGGTGTTGAAAGTGATCAGATTTCAATGGATAAGCCAAGGGTTTATTATTTTCCTATAGTTTGGGAATATGTTTCTTTACACTCTTAAGTACGACCATTCACCTTTGTGCAAAACCCCATTCCGATGGTCAAAGAACGGTTAGTTACAATCCAACTCAACTACCGCTCGCCCAAGTGGGATTGGCTTTGAGCCACCCCCCTCCTTGGCTCACTCAAAGAGGGGTTCTCGGAGCTAATCCTGCTCCGCTTGCCCGGGAGGGGTTGGCTCCAAACCAACCCCCTTCGCTTGCTCAATAAAAGCCAACCCCCATTCAGTCGCGTAAGAGGGGTTGGCTCCAAGCCAACCACATTCTGCTCGCTTTATGCCATCCATTTGGGTCAATTTCGTACTTAGTCAAATGCAAAACTCCATGGCATGACCTATGATGGGAGCCTAGGAATAGGGATTAAGAGACCTCACTTAGAACCTCTTGAAGATTATGATTTGGAGGCTAGAGTTGAGGGCTCGTTGGAGTTACTTGGCTTGCCCCATCTTTGGGGTGTCTCCACTCTGACCAATTGCAAAGAGAGAGAGAGAAAGAAACAGGCATTGACCCGAGATAAGTACACTAACCTCTAAAGAGGGCAGTGCTCTGAAACCCAACATAGACATAACATGCGCTTTGAAGCCCAACAATGGGCATAACATGCGCCCCCTAACCTTGTTAAGTATCATAGACTTTCTCTGGTTGCTGAGCTGGCTTAAGTTGTTGCTACAAGAGAACTACTTGTCCCTCGTGATAGTGATCTTCGGATTCACTTGTCTCCTATAGTCCTATATAAGGGTGCCCATGTTACCCTTTCAAAGGAAACTGTTTATTCGCTAATGTTTTTGAGATAAGGCTTCTCTTTACTCTCTCTCTCTCTCTCTCTCTCTCCCCATGGTTTCCTGCTCTCTTTACTCCTTCGCCTCCAATAGACCTGAGTCGTCAAGTGCGTACCATCTTTTCTGACATTCCAATTATTCCCCTTTACCCCAAACCAACACACACTCAATAAGATATATTTATGTCATAATTTTGTGGATGCATTACTTAGAATCCCCATGGCAAGTTATTTTGTTTTTATCATTCTCAGTTTTTTAGTTATACAACAATTAAGTTTTTGTATCTTTAGAAATAGTTGTAACATGCTTATTGCAGTTGCTTCCTTGCCGTTTTGATTAGATTATGACATGATTTGCTACCGCATTTTTCTTGTATTAAATACATTTACCATTATCCGTTTGAGTTTTCTCTATTCTATCCTACACTACATAGAATGATCAATAGAAATCTATTTTGAAGGTTGAGAGCATAGTTTCGAGCATCATATCAATGCAACATATACTCGATAAGATATACTTATGTCATAACTTTGAGGATGCATTACTTAGCATCGCCGTAGCAAGTTATTTTGTTTTTATCGTTCTCAGTTTTTGAGTCATCCAACAATAAGTTTTTGAATTCTAGAAGTTGTTGTTACACACTTATTCCAGTTATTTCCTTGCCGTTTTGATTAGATTATTTCATGATTTGCTACCTCGTTTTTGTTGTAGTGAATACATTTATCATTATTCCTTTGCGTTTTCTCTATTATATCCTACATTACACAGAGTGATCAATAGGAAGCTATTTTGCAGGTTGAGAGCATAGTTTTGAGCATCATATCAATGCTTTCAAGCCCTAATGACGAGTCTCCTGCAAATGTGGAAGCTGCCGTAAGTCCTAATGCATTGAGCATCATATAAATGTTTTTCTCCTCTTCCCCCTTTATTTGTCACCTCAGCATTTGAGTCTTCCATTACCAATGGGTTGACTGTTTCGCTAAGTTTTTTTTTCTTTTGGTGTGGACTGAATCATCATGATGTGCAAAATAGAAATACTATCCACACTAGGGATGCCCTGCAGGGAGCATACGGTCTGGTTTTGTTGAGTGCAACTGCTATGAGATATTATTCATCTTTCTGCAAGTGACAGGAAGCATGGACACAACTCCAGACATGCAATGTCTGTGTCTGATGCATAGTGAACAAGCATCTAAATGGGCCTATAAGTTTGTGAATTCTTTAAAATCTGGCATAATTTCGACTTCACATAGTTAACCGTGATCGATAGCTTTGCACACATGAAATTTTTCTAAGGTGTGGGGACAAGCTTGAAGGTTAGCTTATTTCTTCTTCCCACAGGAGCACTTTATTGTGGCCACTGAAAAAAGAAGTCCGTCTTTGCTCATATCTTTTAATAGTTACAACTTACAAGTCAATTCACCACTGTAGGCATCTTTTAATAGTTACAACTTACAAGTCAATTCACCACTGTAGGCATGATGATGACATGAATGTCGTAATATGGGGTTTTTATGTTTGTAAAATAGAAATCATTGTAGTGACACGCTTTATGATCAGATACCTTTATGAGGGCAGTTCTGTCTGTAGGCTTTAATGGGGAAGAATACGATTCGGTTTTTGTTGTTTTCTATAAGCTGCTTCTGATATGGAAGGATGATCTTACTGGATTCATCTCCCAACATTCACCATGATTTATGCATGTTAATGCCATTCTAATTCCTTGTTCAAAGGTTAAACCACAAAATGGAAAATCCTCTTCTCATTGAAGGTGTTTGTTGTAAATTACTTTTTAGCTTTTAGCTTATAGTTCAATAAAAAGTTAAGAAAATTCAAATAGATGTTTATTACGCTTTGTTGGTTGTTTCTGATTTTAAATCAACAAATACAGATTCTATTTCTTAAAGTTATAAGTTTATAGCTGTAACAAACATTTATAACTTCTACTTGGAGTTATAATTACATATTTTCAATTATAATTTATAAGTTAATAATTTCACCTGTTCCAAACACCGTCATTAAGTGGTTTCTTGTGTAATGGCATGCCTGTTTCTTTTGTTTTTTGAATTGTCAAACTGCAGAAAGAATGGAGGGATAGAAGGGATGAATTTAGGAAGAAAGTCAGCCGCTGTGTGAGAAAATCGCAAGAAATGTTGTAAACTGCTGCTATTACACTACTTTCTCCAACTTCTATGCCGAAAAGCCATCATGTTTCACTCTGTTCAAGGGACTCTGGCTATCCATGGGACTATTTATTGCACCATGTAGAATTCCATAAGCTTTCATTTTCAAATCCATTATCTATGCTCTTTCAGGACATACAAACTTCAGGTATTGAATGTGGAAATGCAATTGACTCATAACTGGTCGGTCTTGCGCTATGCTAGTTTGTGTGGAACTTAAGGGTTTTCTTTTGTGTGGAACTTAAGGGTTTTCTTCAGTCATTCTCGCATAAGTTAAGTCGAGTAATTGACTTCAGGGTTTTCTTTTGTTTGATGAATGATTGAGTACTATGTTGCCGGACCAAAAGAAAGAAACAAGAACAAAACTAGTAGAGTAATTGCTGGATGTCTTGATTTATTTTGCTTTTACTTTTCTAATGAGGAACTTTTTGTGGAGAAACCTCCGGTTTATATATGCCCTGCTACACACACAGACTGCACACAGAGACCGGACAAACCAGACCCATGAGAATTATGGCAATCTTGTGCAGCTAGCCTCAAGAGGTTAAGAAGAGAAGAGTTGACCCAAGATTTCCCATTAATTGGTTCAGATACACTATTCGGGTGGATTCTTAATCCTATAAACATCGAATAATTGTATTCTAGTGGGGATGGGATGAACAATCTGAAATTTAAAAATTTATACTAAAATGTAAAAAAAAAATTTATTATTATTTTTTTAGAATAATGTTATATATTTTTTAATTAGAAAAAAAAGTATATCATTTTTTCTAAAGACACTGTTGTTTTTTTTTGAAGAAATATGTTTATTATTATTATTATTTAAATGTTTTTTATTATTTCTTATTTTAAAGTCTGTTTTTAATTATTTTAAAAAATGTTTTTTATATTTTTTTATTTAAAAAACTGTTATTTCTTTTTGTTTTTAAGAAACTGTCTTTCTTTGTATTTTTTCTTTTATTAAAAAAAATATGTTTTATTTTTTTATTATTTTTTATATTTTGGTTTTTATATATTTTTTTATACTGCTTATTTATTTTTTTAACTATTTCTTGTTTTTCTTTTATTTTAAAAACTATATTTTTTTAGATATTTTTTTATTTTAAAAATTGTTTACTTTTTAGTTTGGTTCATGTTAATTTGGTTAAGTCTTGTTTTTTAATTTATAAATAAAATATTAGATATTTTAGTTTTTAGTGTGTTATGAAATAACTAAACATAGGAATAAATAAAAATAATAATTAACAATGTATTTGATATATTATCTTAAAATTATTAGCGATGGAGTATTAAATATTCTATAATCTGTACACTCAAAACAAATATGGCCTAGATGTGGCCTCTGTTTGCTTGAAGGATATAAGAATTGAGATAGGATATATAATCCAGTGGGATCATCTATCCATTGTTTAGCATTCCAAATACTACTGGATATAAAATCCATTTGAAGCTTATATCCAGGGATTGTATATAATGGTGGAGAGGAGGTATTGCATATCCTCCCATGATGAAAGGCAATAATACCCTTTATCTACCTACCTAATAAATCTCTACTTGTTGCACACCTGAGGGCAAATATGGAAATTCATTCCTAGACTTACAAATTTATATACAATATACACCTCTATTTACTTCTAAACAAATAAAATATATGTTAATTTTTAGTAATACATATTCAAAATTATATTTTACATATTTTATATCTACTTATATATTCAAAGGTATTCTATATTTACTATTTTATATCCGACAAACAAACAGGCATAGTAACTGATCTACTCTACTCCTTGGGGCAATTTATTTCCCCTAAGCGCAAACCTATCGTTGATTGGTGACAGCTAAAAGAAATGGTAGATTGCGGCTGTGCATTAGGGTTAGGCATGCTAGTGCACCTCCACCCTTCTTTGCCACCACGCTTTTTTCATCAGACTGACCGAGAAATTTGCAAAATTTAAGCTTCAATTGCCTAGCTATTCAGCTCTGCCATTTTAAGGAGGCTATAAATAATTTTTTATTTTTGGCAAATTCGGGAAAATTTTGGAGAACTGCTCAACAGTTATTTTTTTTTAAAACACTGTATTCAACGGCTCCAAACAGTGATTTGTGTACAAATTTTTAAAAAAATCTCCCATAAAATTATGTATTTGATCATCTATTTTGCATACCTCTTTAATTTATTGAAATTCGTATTGCTCGTTCGGCAAAAGTTTTGGATTCTTGACGTTTATTTTCGACTGTTCTTGATGATTTGCTGAAATTTCTCCCAATCATCTGCTAATTGCTTGATTTCTTAGTGAGTTTTGTTGAAATTTTTACTCAATTTGTTAATTTCATGTTGAATTTAGTGAGATTAAGTTGTTCCATCTGCACTGTTTCTTCGATACTCTGTTTTTTTATTTGTCATTTGTTTGCGCTTGGTTCACTAGTTGTGAGATGTACTGATTTTGCCTTTTTTTTTCTTTTTTGGATAATTGGTTTTGCTGTTTTTAATGGTTAGAGTTTAATTATTATGATTTTTAATTCATTTCCTATTATTTATTAACTTAATTTATAATTTCACTCAATTTTTAATTATTAGTTATAATTTTTTATTTGTGTAGATAGATTCTCAAGAAAATGCATATTACACTAATCTCCTCTCTTAATGGCTAGATGTTGACAATGAGATTTTTACTAAAAATTTTGATCAAGTGAGCTAGTACTGTAATGAACCCGTCATGCAATCTTCAAATCTTACAAAAAATAAATCAACCACAAAAAAACAACAACGATTACGAAATTTCACAACTGAGGAAGATATTTTACTTATATCTGCATAACTCAACATTAGAATTGATCCAGTACAAGAAAATCAACAAAAAGGAGATACATATTAAGGAAGAATTTACAACTACTTTCACGAAAATAAACAAATGATTTCTGATCGTAATCAAAATTCTCTTATACATCGTTGGAGCACAATTCAGCTAGAAGTAAATAAATTTTGTGGGAACTACGCCCAAATTGAAGGAAGGCAACAAAACGGTGTCACTGAGCAAGATAAGGTATAATAATATTATCATATTTTTTGTCTAGTTAATATATCTTTATAATGTCGTTATTATTTTTTTATGTGTTTTTTAGATATTTCAAGCAAAAGAATTGTACGAGAAATTATTGGGTCGTTCATTTCAATATCTACATTGTTGGCATGAGTTGAAATATCATCCGAAGTGGATGATGGAAAGAAAAAATTTAAAAACTCAAAAAACTCGAGTCCTACTATGTCTTCTTCTTCTACTTCAGACTCAATTAATTTAGAAGAAGATAATATTGTAGGCAATACATACGTCAATTTCGAGATACCAATAGGAAGAAAAAAAACTCAAAAGGAACAGAACAAAAAAAGCAAAGAACATATTAATGACCGTATGTCATATAAGCAAACTACAATAATTTTGGAAGAGTACATTCAAGACAGACAAGAAATTGAGATTAAAAAAAGTGAGCGCTTTGAAAGAGCATATGAAACCCAACAAAGTGCATATGCTACTTAGCAAAAAATGATTAATATTTAGAAAGAAAAACTTTGATTGAAAATGGTCATAGAAGAAAAGAGAATAATGACAATTGATACCACTGGTATGAATCCAATGCAAGCATAATATTATCGAAATTTGAAAATAAAAATTATTTTTAAAAAGTTTACGTAGTAGTTTTAATTAGTAGTTATCACTAGTTAATGTATTATTTTATTTTTAAAAAAATTTATATAATATTGTTATATTGGACCAATGTATTATTATGCAAATTTATAAAATATTATTTTGTTTTTTCTTTTGATGGTCTCTTCCAATTTGGAACTCTCTAAAACCCTTGGCTTTCTTCATCGCCCACCTGCGATCGTATTTCCTGTCTCTCTTTCTCTCTATATATGTATATGTATACATACGCATCCATCTCTGTCTCATTCAAGTCATGGCATGTCCCGTGATTCCAGAGCATCGAACCAAAACTCAAATCAAAATCTCCAGAATAAGCATCGCCATTACTTGATTCTCACTTTTTATCTCTTCGCTATCTCTCTCTCTCTCTCTCTCTCTCTCTCTGTGAAGTCGGCGGCGCCGCGGCGGAGATCAGATGCGGTCCCTTCAACCGCCCAGAAACGGCGAGACTCCGTCGCCTCGCCCTAGAATCCAATCCCACCCGCCGCCGCACTTCCACTCCACCGTCTCCGTGCAAAAGCTCCGCCGATTCAACACCCTGATTCTCCTCTGCCGAACCGGCACTTTTTGCTTCTCCTTCGCCGCCTCAATTTTCATGCTCGTTAACCCAAGAGACTCCAATTCACCTCGTTGGTACCACTTCGACGCCTTCAGGTTTTCATCTTCTTGACTGTTAAAACATAACAATCTGAGTGTTTTAAGACGTTTTAAAGATAGTTAGTTTAAAACGTAATTTGCCCTAAGTCTGTTAATAAACTTTTGGCAAACTTGTTTGCAATCTACAGTAAATATCTCTAAAAGAAGAACTACGATCAATAAAATTAAATAACTTCTACGAAATCTATTTTAAAATAGAAATACAGAAAATCAATTCTGATGATAATAAATCGTAAGGCTCAAATCTGGTTTTGAATTTATAGATAAAATATTTTTTCAAAATAATACAAACTTTTTAAAAAAAAATTCAAAAATAGAATTAACTCCTTTTGAAATTTAAACATATAAACTTTTTAGTTTAATGAATTTAAAAGTATTTGTTAATTATTTTAAATTAAATTCTTATCACACAAATAAAAATAAGAAGATCCAACGGTTTTTTATTTAACCGTGCAATACGTGCGAAGGCATGCAAATGGCGCTAATAATTGTGCCAACATTTCATATTTAACCTAATTAAATTAATTTTAAAGATCTTCATATATGAATTCATAAGTAATGTGGGACAAAAATAAAACTACAGAGTTTGTCTCAACTTCGTTTTCCAGTAATTTTTCCCCCGTTTGGTTTGTGGAGAAAATTTGAAGTGAAATGTGGTTGTTTGAGCTAAATTGGCTTCTGATTTGAAGCTAAAACGACACGATTCACAAGGATCGAAAAGAAATTTATTCTCTTCCTTCAATTTTTTCTCGGTGACCAAACGGAGAGCTCGGATTTGGGACTGTAAAAAAATCGGGGAAGTAAAATTGAATGTCTTGGCTATTTGCAGATTCGTTGTGGCCGCGAATGCCATAGTCGCAGTGTATTCATTATTGGAAATGGGAGCTTGTGTTTGGGAGATTTCCAGAGGCACCACGTTGCTTCCTGAGAACCTTCAGGTCTGGTTCGACTTCGGCCATGATCAGGTTCTCTCTCTTACTCTCGATTCTAAAACAGATGATAATGACACATTTGCTCTGACTTGGGCTAAAGTTGAGGGTTTTTGCTTTTCTGATGTTTTATATATATATATATATATATATATATATATTGGCTAAAAATTTTTACATTTTAGAAAGAATAAAAAAGTAAAAAATCTTGATCAGAAAACAAAAAAAAGTTCATCAAAAACTAAAATAAATAACATAAAATTTACTTTAGTAATTTATTTTGATTTAATTTTATTTTTTCTGAATATTTTTTATATTTTGATCAAAAAATTTTATTATTCTCATCTCAATAAAATAAATTTAAAAAATATAATAATTTAATTAAATAATTAAAAAAATTATTAAAAATAAAAATAAACCAAATAAATTAAGCAATCATCCCAAATAGGCAAATATACAATCATCATAAATGATTCGATTAGTATGTTTTAGTGTATGAAATAAATTATTTGACATTATTAGCTATGTCATTAATAAAATACTTGCATTGAACAAAATAAATAATATTACAATTTTGATAAAAATAATTAAATAAATATAATTTGATCAATTAATTAACGCTTATTATTTATTTTATTTTATTTATTTTTGTCTTTAGTAAATTTTGTTTTATTAATTTATGAATTATTATATTTTTTTGACTATTCTAATTGAGACGAGCTAAATCAGTAAAAAAGCTTTAAATAAAATACAAGAATATTAAAAATTATAAATAAATTAATAAATTAAATTTTATATTACTTATTTTTATATTTAGGAATTTTTAATTTTTAAAAATAAAAATAATATTTTTTAGCTATTCTTATAGAGACTATTTAAAAGATTATAAATTCTAAAATTTATCTTGAGCGAAGCCTAAGCAAACATTACAAAATATTGAGTTAGATCATTCAAAAACACTCACTTATTATAAATGAAAAATGTTAGGTACACAAGCATACGGACATAAATTTGAACACTTTTTTTATATTGGCATTCTATAACAAAAAGTTTATGTACTCAGAAAATAAATTCATAATTTTATCCTAAGTAATGTGTGTATGGATTTAAATTTAATAAAATACGAGTTGCAATTTAAGTAAATCTTAATCACTTGCATTGATTTTTGCATAATTTTCTAAATATTTTTTTAATGTTTCTGGCATTGGTGTGCTCCTTAATAATTTGGAATCTACTTCATATGAAATTCGTATATGTAAATGTGTACTTAAATCTATAATTGTAGCAAACTTATTATAAAAGGTGTTTGACATTTTTAAAATTCGTAATTTTTAGATTATATCTTATAACATAAATGATTAGTATTTAATAAAAATTATAATTTATAATTGAAATAAAATAAAAACCAGTTATATAATTTGTAGCAAAATTTATAAATATTTTTAAAAAAATTATAACTGATAATTAAAATTAATAACAAAAAATAAAATTTCAAATTCATTTGATACTTGTAACTAAGTAATTGAGTAATATTTGTTTAATAATATTTTTTTAAATTATAATTTTTATTTATTTATTTATAAAATAATATTATGAGATCTTATTCAA
>JAOTRH010000025.1:13971987-14001725 GCA_034768845.1 Heliamphora exappendiculata | reverse complement strand
AAAAATATTTTGAAAATATTTTGTTGATCTCCATGTTCATGGATGGATCTGTATGTACATGTATAATGTATATTTGTAAAATATTTTTCGTAGTTAAGTTATGGTTCGATTTTAGAATATTATGTAGATGTACGGGATGACAGGTATTTGGCACGAGTTGCCTTCAATATAAGTCCAAAAATGTGCGCAGCGTAGGTGCTCTGTACCTTCGGGTTAGTTCTCGTAAATTGAGTTGGGTGCTCTGCACCCTCGGGTTGTCGCCCGTAAATTGAGTGGTTACGTTATGGTACTCCGTATAGAACTTGTGTGTATTTAACCGGTCCTATGATGTATGGGAATTAGATATTGGACAAGGGGTCTATCGTTGTTACCTCTGTCGTGTGATGGAGTCGGTACATAGGATAATATTCTTTTTCCACGATGGTACATTCCGTGAGGGAATGATGTTTTGATTACTGTTTTTCCTTGACTATGGTGGTTTATTTGCACTATTTGCAGCATATGGTTTGAAGGATGGAAACATGGGTTTTATGTTAATAAAATCGTTTTGGGAGACTGGTTTAGTTTGATGGAAAATCATGTGGGTTTTCGATGGAAAACCATTTGGGGTTTGTGGTTGAGTTCGCTCCCACCATGTGTTTGCATATTACCTACTTTACATTTTTATGGTCTGTTTTGGTGGAATTTTCTGTAAAACTATTTTTAGGTGATGCTTTGGATGATGACCATGAGTAGATCTGGTGATGCCCGCGGTAGCGGAAGACTTTTATAGTTTTCCTTCTTGTTGGTATGCCTGTTCCTGAAGGCAGTTTTGTACGCCATAAGGCGATATACTTATGCATCTTATACAAGATGTTTACTGTTTTTGAGAGATGCATATTGAGTTTTCTTGTGATTTTAATTGGTGGATTTGAATGTATGAAAACCTATTTTCTATAAAATTGGTGTTCGGTAGATTTTCACATGACCCTAGGTTTTGGGTCGTGACAGAGGAAGAAGAGGCAACAGAGAAAGAAGAAGAGATTCTAGAAGAGGATTGGGTGCACAAATTGGATGGCATTAGCATGGGAGCATTATTTAGCGAGAAGAAGGCTTAGATGTACATAGCTGATCAAGACCGTATGATGTTGGGCTACAACGCACCAGCTGACTACATCAGGCTTATACTAGACACGGCTGTAGGGGATATTAAAAACTGGTCCTTAACATCTTGTAATTTGCATGATGTATGTCTCGAGTCCGAGTTTGAGTTATGTGAATCTGTGTTGGAGAGCACATATGTTTGTGTATCTTCCCCTGTTATTGCTTTTGAGCTTGTAATCCCTTCTCTCTTTAATGAAATGAACGAGATTTCTAGTTATTCTGCCTTGTCTGATTTGTTTCATATGCTTTCTAACGATTTTGAATTCGACGGGAATTTCTTTGAAGAAATAAAAATTTTAATAAAAAGAGGAAAAAAAATGCTCGCTCAACCAATAACTATGAAACTTTGTCAATTCATCTGGATAATGAAACTAATCCACAAATTGTGCAAATCAGTTCTTCGTTATCTTTAATTGAATGTGAGCAATTAATAACTTTATTAAAAGAATTCAAAGAAGTTTTTGCATAGTCCTACGAGGATATACCTGGTTTCGATCTCGATATTATTCAACACCGTATCCCTTTGTATCTTGATACTAAACTGGTCAAATAGAAATTGAGACGGATACGGCCGAATGGGCACTAAAGATCAAAAAAGATGTCACCAAGCAGATCAATGCTGGATTCCTTGTGGTAACCAAGTATTCGAAGTGTGTGGAAAATTTGTACTAGTCTTAAAGAAGGAAGGACGCATCTGAGTCTGTGTGGATTTTTGAGATCTCAATAAAGCCATCCCGAATGACGATTTCCCATTGCCGCATATTGACGTTTTAGTAGACAGTACAGCGGGGCATTCTCTCTTTTTGTTCATGGATGGTTTCTCTGGGTACAACCAGATCCTAATACACCCCGAAGACAGAAAAAATGACGCTCACTACAACTTAGGGCACCTATTATTATCGTGTGATGCCATTCGGTTTGAAGAATATAGGGGCAACCTATCGAAGGGCTACCATTACTTTGCTACACGATATGATACACAAGAAAGTCGAAGTGTATGTGGATGATATGATGGTGAAGTCCAAGGATCAGGATGGCCATATCGTAGCATTACAAAAGTTCTTTGAAAGAATAAGAAAATACAAGATGCAGCTTAATCCGTAGAAGTGCGCCTTTGGTGTCACTACAGGCAAAATGCTCGAATTTATGATTACCCAGCAGGGCATCGAAGTCGATCCATTGAAAATTAAGGCGATCATAGAAATGCCTCCTCCAAAGATTGAGTAGGAAGTCAGGAGTTTTTTGGGTAAGATACAGTTCATTAGCTTATTCATAGCCAAGCTGATAACCACCCGTGAGCCGTTGTTCTTTCTGCCGGTTGAAAAAAGGAGTCAAGTTAGAATGGGATCAAAAATACCAAGATGCCTTTGAAGCTGTGTGCTGGTACTTACAAAACCTACCTATTTTGGCTCCTCCCAAACCCGATAGGCCATTGATTCTATATTTGTCAGTAACTGACTCGGCTATGGGATGCATGTTGGCATAAGAAGGGAAAAGTGGAGTTGAGAAGGCAGTTTACTACTTGAGCAAGAAGATGACTGAGTTTGAAATATGATATACGCTACTGGAAAAGACATGTTGGGCTTTCATTTGGGCATCCCAAAACTAAGGTATTACATCCTGTCTTTCACAGTGAACGTAATTTCCCAGATAAATTCATTAAAGTACTTGTTCAAGACACTACAAGAAAAATGGTCTTTTGTGACAAAATCTAATGACCAATTTTATTTTTCTCACTAAAAGTAATATTTTAGCGAGAAAATATGAATTTCGTCACTAATACATATTCATTTTGTGACAAATTTTAATTTTTCTCGTAAAAAGTTTCTTAATTATTAGTGAGGAGAATATTTTGTCACAATATGTATTTCTTTTGCAATGAAATTTAATTTTCCTCATAAAAAGGTTTTTAATTTTTGGTGACAAATATATTTTGTCTCAATATCTACCTTTTTAAGACGAATTTTATATTTTCATCACCAAATAATTTTTGATTATTTACTACGAAATAATTCGTCACAAATAATTAATTATTTTGTGAGAATTTTAATGTTTTCCTCACAAAAATATACTTTTCATTAGTGAGGATTAATTTTCGTCACAAATTAATAATTTGGCGCGCAATTCTTAAAAGTAGAGAAAAAATTTTATTTGCCCTAATTTGTCTCCAGCCTCCCACCCCCTTCTTGCGTGAGTGCATTTTATGATCCCAATTAAACTAATTGATTGTTCATTCCCCAAGTCCCCCAACCCGTGAGTTTTTTTTTTCGTCTCTAGTAGCGCCTCTGTATGGTCATGTTTCTATTTTTAGATAGTTAATTAATTTTGTTAACGCTCTTAAATTCATGAAAAAAAATTTTGACGATATATGTTGGCAAGTTTTGTTACCCGGGATATCAAACTTTGATTGAGAAAATTTTAATAACATAATATGATTTAAATTTAAATTAAGTCAAAAAAATTAACGCATGTGAGTTTATAAAAGTAAATTATAAAATATCTATTGATAAATTCTAATGATAAAGCCTTCCGAAATGTAGTAAAAATAATAATAATAAATGCATTGCATCTCAGCCGAAGCTGAGATGCTTCAAGAGAGAAAACATAGAGAAGATAGAAACCCGAAGCAAGGCGCGCAACGCGTGACCAGCCACCGCTGCGCCTCTCCCCGCCACCGAGACTCCCTGCGTCGTTTTCCCCGCTTCCGATGTGTTCTTGCCCCTTTCATCTTCTCCACTTCCCATTCTTTCGTCGTGCGGCCATGGGAGGACCAAGCTCCCGACTTCTCTTCTGTTAAAAATTTACGGTCTCTCTCTCTCCAGATCGTACGCTGCCGACCGGGATACAAACTTCACCCAACTAGAGCTTCGCTTTGAGCACTCAAGGCATTGAAACCGTGGATGGCCGAAAAGCTAGGGTTTTAGAGATTTGGGGATTTTGCTTCTACAAGGTACGCCCTATTTGGCTGCTGACAAAGGGGTAGAATTGAAAGCGGTGAAAATTTTAAATTTTATTTATTTTTTCATCTTTTCTTCTTTCCCAAAATTTAGAATTTTTTTTAGAATTCTTGTTTCTTTCTGTTTTTCCCAATCTTTGGTTGCTAGAGAATGGAGAAAATGAAAATAAGAAATTTACGTCCAAGAGCCAATTAATCATATTAAGCTCAAATGAGCAGATTCTTGGCTTTCCAAGTGATGGAAAATCAAAAATTCAAAATTTTGGTGTTGGCAGCCTAATTGAGTTACCATTAGATGTGCTATTTCAAAATGATAGTAGTTGTTGACAATATGTTTGAGTTTGACCCTTGACTCTGGCAAGTATATTGTATTCAATGTCGTATTGCAGCTGATCATTTATACAAAGGAAAAGAGTGTGCTTTTGTTTACCTATCCTCCCCCTATACTTGGTTTTTAGTTGAGAATTTCTTTAAACCAGCTACTAAGAAATATGTTCAAAACTTCTCTCTATGCCTTTAATTGTTTCAGTTTGTGTTCCTTATTGTATCAATAATTTGGATGAGGATCATCTTGTCTGTGATGTGATAAACCTAGATCTCATATAAGTTGTATTATGTTTGATTATATAAATATTGGTCTTACCAACTGTTATGTGAAATTTTAGTGCTTTGAATTCTTGGTTTGTCCATAGTGAATTACATGATTTGGAGTTTGAAAAGTAGTCATCTACTCCAAAAACTCTTACATTTATTTTGTATACATCTTGACAAATTTGTACTTTCGTAAGGTTATGCTTTATTAATTTATCTTTAGTTTTGAGTATGATTTTGTAATTTTTTAGAAGTTGGAATGAATAACTATGGCTTCACTTTGATGCATAAATCATTCACACCCTGTATTTAAAATTATCCACATGGCATTATGATCAAGCAGCAATGCTTGTTGGATCTTTTGCAGCTAGTAGCACTGAAATTAGTAACGTATTCAGGAATTAAACACAGAGGGGGCATAACTCCAAGAATAATGAGAAGTTACTATTATTTTTTTTTATATAACAATCAAGCACAACGCACTATCATAGTGCAGTAACATATACTTGTACAAAGGTGTCTAAAAATTAGACATTTAGAAAAACTTAAAAGCAAATTCTTATAATTGACCATGATGGATATATATATATATTCCTCTTCTTTTTTGTTATATATTTAAGGGGTATAGTATAATTTTGTTGGGGGAATAAACACAATAATAAAAATGTACAAAATATAAGAGTACTAATGTTATCTATTTAAAATTTTTAGCAGAGGCGCAAATATAATAATAATGCAAATTACAAAAATGTATTAGTATTAGTTTTATTTTTACATTTTCAGTGGGAGCATGTGCCCCCATTGTCCCATGCTATCTTTGCCTTGACTGTAGTCATAGTTTCTTGTCCTATTACTCACTAACTTATGAAGGTCCTAAATTTATTCGAGTGGTTTATTTTGTTGTCACAGTATTGTGGCACCGTCTTTCTCCAACTTAGGTAATTTAACGGATATTTTCATGGAAAAAGAGTTTAAATTGTTAAGTTGAATCTCGATGTTGGAGGATTTGTTTATAAATGATTTAAGACATGAGATAAAAATCCAATTATCCTTTAACTATGTGATATGTTGGAGTTAAATTTATAAGATTAAAACTTTTAAGATTTATATTGTGATCTGTACTAGTACAACTAAATTGTAGTTTGCTATCTCCACCTTGGTTAGTTGGGGTGAGTGAGACATGCGTATTTAGGTGAAGGGAAAATGCTTTGAACCACATAAATTGTAGATTTTAGATCAGTATTATTTTCAGTGACTTACGGTAATTGAAATTTATGTTTTTTCCAAATGTATGAACGCTTACATAGTTTCATGGATTTCCTTGAGAATATGAATGCATTTGTAATGAATGATGAATGTTAGTCACTAAGTATTATTTAACTGTAATTGTGTGTTGGAATCCAGGCGGTGCCTGAGTATATCTGTTTTTGAATTGAACAGGTTTATAGGAAAAAAATTAGGATAGTTCGAAAAACATAGAAAATTCTGCCCAAATTTTTAAGTTTTAGACTTAGATTGTTTTTTAGAAATATGATAACCAATATCTAAGAATATTTTTTTTGTATTTTTTTGGCTGCAGGTTGTTCTATGCATACGGAAGGTGCCGCTAATTGATTGTAACATAAAATTCGTTTGGTTATTATTGTACTAGTATGGAAGGTGAGGAAAAGAAAGATTACTTGAGTTTCTTTTTATTGTTTCATATTTTGCTTTTAATTTTTTTTCTTTTCATTTTAGTATTTTTAATCAATAAAATAGGATATTCAAAAAAATAGCTAAATTGTGCGTTTGAAATAATTATTTGGATTGTACTATGATGAGAGAATAAACTAAAAGACAATAAATAATAGTTTGGGTTTAATTTGAAGAGTTGACATTTTCAACTTCAATAGCACCAATATTTATATTATTCTTTTTTAAGTTTTTTTTTATTATTGTAGATAGATTTCTAGCACTATGAAGACAATTTATTGTATCAACTATATATCATTTTGATATTTTTCTTATTGTGTTTGCAGATTTGCTACAAAAGCAATATGGCGTTGAAGAATTTTGTGTCGTGATTTTTTAAATATTATTTTATCAGATTAAATATCTTGTTTTTTGTCCATTTATTTGGAACAACTTGTTTGATACCTCTTTTTATAATTAGAAGTACATTTACATTATTATGTAGACAAATTAGAGATTTATACTTAATTATTGTGGTGAATTTCGATTAATTTTGTCATTCATTCTATCTATGTGTGATGAAATAGTTTGCCACCATTTACATTATAGTAGCAACAGAATTTATTTTGTCACAAAATTCTGATTTTGCGATGATTTTGCGACAAATTTAGTCGTTACTAATTGTTGGGTAAAGAAAGTTGCCACGAAATTGTTTGTCACTAATTGTTTTCATTTGCAAGGAAATAGCGTTCGTCGCAAATTACCTTATAATGCGATAAAATATTTTGTCACAAATTCACTATACGCAAAAATAGTTTTCTATTTTCGGTGACGAAATAGCATTTATGACAAAAAAAATTTGGTCAACAATTCACTTTTTTGTGACAAAATATGTTTGGTGACGATTACTTTCGTCACCAAATATGACAATAAATCATCACAAACGGCATTTATTTGGTGAGGAGTTAAGGTTTTTCGTCACAAAATATCATAGTTTTAGTGAGGAATTAAATTTTCGTCACGGGGTACTTTTTGCGACGACCCTTTAGAGATAAAAATGGAGAGGACGCATTTTTGTCACGAAATCTATTAGCGATGAAATACATAGATTTAGAGACGAAATCATTTCGTCAGTAATGACTTATTTTGTTGTAGTGAGAAGCTGACATTAACAGGAACGCTGGCTCGATGGTTGTTACTACTATCAGAGTTTGACTTCAAGTATGTCACCCGAAAGTTAGTAAAAGGCAGAGTTCTTGGTAGACCAGCCAATTGAGGGAGACAAAGGCGTAGAATTCTAGTTCCCTGACGAGTAGTTGATAGGTGTCAAGGACGAAAAATGGTCTTTATATTTTGATGGCACATCTAATCAGTATGGCTATGGAATAAGAGTTCTCTTTGTCACTCCTGACGAATCACATGTTCCCCTGTCTGAAGCTCAACTTTGAAGTTACCAACAACCAAGCTGAGTATGAAGTATGCATGGCCTGGTTAGAGGCAGCCCTAGAACTAGGGGCAAAGAAGCTGGAAGTCATCATAGATTCGACATTGGTAGTCTCACATGCAAGAAAAGAATGGAAGGTCAAAGACGTAACATTGATCCTCTACATCAAGAGCTAGAAAAGTTAATACCGTGTTTTGAATTAGTGATTTTTACTCATGTTCTAAAATTGCAAAATAAGTTTGTCAACGCACTAGCTACTTTGGCATCAATGATTGATATACCATCCGGAGTTAGAATGAGGTCATTGATAATCGAGCAGAAGAGAATGCCAACATACGTGATGACGGCTGCAATCAAAGAAAGCATAGACGAACTACCTTAGTACTTCAACATTCAGAACTTTATAGGGAAAGGATAATATCCCAAGTTTGCCAACAAAAAAGATAAAAGAGCAATAAGGAGATTATCTGCTTAGTTTGTCATTTATGGAGAAAATTTGTATGAACAAGGGTATTCTGGAGTTAACAAGCTATGTGTTAGCAGTGAAGAGGGCCGAGAATTGATGAAAGGGATACATGTGAGAGTCTACGGGCCTCACATGAGTGGAAACATGTTAGCCAAGAAGATCCTACGACAAAGGTATTTTTGGATAACAATGGAGACAAATTGCATTCAGTTTGTGTGAAGGTGCCATAAGTTTCAAATCCATGCAAACCTTATACATGTTCCCCCATCCTAGTTGTATAGCTTGACGTTGCCATGGCCGTTTTCAGTATGAGGTATTGATGTGATTGGCAGAGTAACACCAAAGGTTTCAAATGGGCACAAGTTCATTTTAGTAGCCATCGACTATTTTACCAAGTGGGTGGAATCTACCTCCTACTCAGTATTGAAAGCCTCTCATGTCACCAAATTCATTATGCAGTACATCATTTGTCGATATGGGGTTCCTCATGAGATCATCTCAAATAATAGCTCGCACTTCCAAGGTGAGGTATTGAACCTTTTTTAAGAATATCAAATAGTGGCCAACAAGTCGTCACCATATCGGTCACAAATCAACGAGGCAATCGAGGCAGCAAACAAGAATGTCAAGAAGATTATGCAAAAGATGATCAGCTCACATAAAGATTGGCCAGAACATTTACCATTTCCGCTGTGGGGATATAGGACATCGATTAGAGCTTCAATAGGAACAACACCTTATTCTTCAGTGTATGGGATGGAAGTTGTGTTGCCTATTGAGGTGGAAATTCCTTCACCAAGAGTAGTGGCTGAGGCCAGTATTTTGAAGCTAGAATGGCAGAGGAATTGAATGGAAGAACTACTCATATTTGATGAAAGAAGGCTGTAGACTCTATTTCACATACAAGAATACCAAAGGAGGATAATTCGTGCATTTAACACGAAGGTCAAAACCTGGGACTTGAGAGAAGGTGACTTAGTTTTTAAGAAAGTTAGGGCTCCTGTATTTGACCCTAGGGGCAAGTTCAAGCCAAAATGGTCTAAGCCATTTCTAACCAAAACCTTATGACTGGTGGTGCAGTAATCATGATGGATTTGGATGACAATACGTTCTCCGCTCCGATCAACTTAGACCAGCTCAAGAAATACTTCCCTTGAGAGAAAAATAAATAAAATAAAATCTCGATGGGTTAAAAATCAAAAAAGTGATTTAGACAAAAGTTAGAGCAGCTCGCAAGGCCGAAAATCCAGAAGAGCGACTTAGCAAAAGCTATGGCACTATAAAAGAAGAGTGTTAATATTCGAGAGTAAACCAAGCCCGAAATACGTTAAGGCTTGATTCCACTTTCTTGGGATATGTAGGCAGCTTCTTTTAAGAAGTCCGGCTACCTTCTTTGTTTTAGCCAGTTTTGAATCTGAGTAAAGTTTAATACAAATTTTTTTTTGAATTGTGGTAATAAAGTCATTCACATTGCAAAAATTGAAAAACTTGAGATAATTGCGAACCTTTTATAAAAGTGGAATATCTCATTTCAGCATCAGTTACAAGTTTTTGAAAATAGGGCGGGTGCGCAAGTCCCTAACTCTAAAAAGTAAAAGAAAGAAAGCTATGAAATCTAAAAAGCAAACAGGCCCCTCAAATCTTCCTCCTCTTCGTTTCTTGTTTTCCTTCTTCTTTGTTTCGTTTCTCTCTATCTTGGATCAACCATGCCTTATACTCCTCCAGGAGTTTCGAGCACTGCAGCTCTTGCATCTCCTTTAGTTAACGAGATGCTCAAGCCTCCTGATACCTAGCCAAAAATGGGTCCTGAAGTGAAGATGAGTACAAGCGACCTTCGACACCGCAGAATATGATCTAACTATAATCGAACTGTCTCATGATTCTATGTAGGTTATAGAAAGTTAAAAGTCGTAAACCAATCGATAGAACACCAAGATGGTCCATAGTAGTTAGAGTCATAATGGAGATCCACCACGAGGAGCACTGCTAGGTAATATCTACTCCCGTCAGAGAGAAAAGATACTACCTCCAAGCTATCTCAGTGGTACATATTTGATAATAAGGGCTATATATGAGAGCCGCGACATTGTACCTATTTGTGGCTGGCTTTTGCATGAGGTTTATCTTCTCCATCATCTAAATCTGCAAGAGAGGTTATAGGTGGAAATCGAGAGAAATCAGTAAAAAGGGAATAAAGTAAGAAGTAAAGTAAGAGAAAAGAGAAAAAGGGAAGAGCAATTACTTAGTTTTGTAAGAATGACCGACAAGGATTGACGAGATAGGCAAGGACATGATGATGAGCCCTTGAAGCCTGAACTTGAATTAGATGCGATAGAAGGGAGACGTGATGATCAGCCCTTGAAGTCCAAGCCTGAACTAGATGAAGGAATAGAAGGGAGGCATGATGACGAGTCCTTGAGGCTCGAGCTTGAAGGGGTAGAAGGTGTTGGGAATGTTTACTCAAAGGTCATGCTTTTTATGTATTTTATTCTAGATCCCTAGCATATTAATGAGAAACATTTGAGATGATTTTGCATTTATGGTTTCATATATACATTTGTGATGTATGAATGCATAATTCGCATATTCTATCCAGTATTTGACTCGGTGCGTGCTACGCGGAAGATCGGGTCAAAGGTTCTGACAGATTCTACAAGTAGGCTCACAATCGTAATGGACCTAGACATTCCATTGGTACGATTGTAGTACATCGTTATAGTAGCTGATCTTGGCTAGGTCAAACAGGTTGAATTCAGGTTTTGAGAATTCGATGTTCGAGCTCGATGTGTTAGTACACTTGGAGTGTATTGAGCGAGATCAACGGGATGATCGTTTCTATACTGACTATGTGAATTAAACCACATCCCGTATTGTCATGTATTGCACGAACTCTTAATCCCGAAGTGATTGATTAATTGTGTTTAGATTATGTACAGTACTTTGAGTCGTCAATGGTTGAGTTTTCCTCAATGAGATCAACAATACCAATGAGTTGGGAACTGGCATTATTTATCCGATGATTGATAATCAGCTGATGAAAACCACGCCCGATTTAGGTTGAGGAGTTCCCCCTCGTGTGCTTTGCTTATAGGTTTGATTATGCTAAACCTGTACGGTGGATCTTCGGATCTGGCATATCAAAAAGTTAAGCGGTACGGTTGCGAGGAGAAAAGGATAATTAAATCGGGTTGTCAGTAACCTAATTTATTTATCGGGAATACATATCTTAAACATGAGGAGAATTTAGTGCATTTGATAATTGGAGACTCAAGACATAATTTGAGATAGGACCAGGAGTTTAGTCAGGACATTTAGTGGAATAAATTCTAGTTCGTATTGAAAAGAATCTAACTCGGGGATAGAGTTAAGGATATTCAGTTTTCTCGTACGGTTAGCCCGAGTCCTATACTTCCTCATGATCCCTCCATAGCCCATTATACGCGTGGATATTTTTCTTGTTAGTTTCAATAATTATTTAATTTAATTAAAATACCAATTTTGCCGCTAGGAACATTCGAAAATTAAATTAGACTAATGAGGGGCGGTATTGGTATTTGGCACACCTAGGGATTACTTCCTAGGTGGCCGGCCCTAGGAGATGGTGGGATTAATTATTTATGTTAAGTATATCTCTTTATATCCTTTTAGGAAAGATGATATATTACTTAATATATATTTGATATATTCTTATATATCAAATGGAGGCTAATTAATCAACATCTAACCCTAATACTTTATGATAGCCGACAACCTCCTCTCCTCCTTGGCAATTTTTTTTGTTTTTTTTTTTGGAGATCATTGTGTGAGAAGAAACCAAGGTAGGAAGAATAGTTCGATCGGAATCGGTGCCCACACATCATGATTGTCGTAGTGCGTCCGGATTATACATGAGAAGGTTGCAAGATCGTCTTCAACGTATTCGGAATTTCTAGAAACTTATCGACAAGTTTCATAAAGGTATTAAACTATTAAAATTTGTATAGTTTTTGTTTTTCATGAAAATCGCATACGTCATTTTTACGGTCACGACGTCAATTCAAAAAATCAATCTTTCTTTTTTTTTTCGTTGCGCGACTCTCTCTCCAACAGAAGGTAGACGTGATGATGAGCCCTTAAAGCTCGAGCCTGAAGGGGTAGAAGGTGGACGTGATGATGAACCCTCAATGCCTGAACCTAAACTTAATGAAGGAATAGAAGGGGGACATGATGATGAGCCCTTGAAGCTCGAACCTGAATTGGATAAAGGGGTAGAAGGGAGCTATTTGCAAGATTAGGAAAGTACCCTTGGATGATATCAATGTATATTAGGGTGCAAGGCTTTTGGGTACTCATGGTCTACAAGATCGGCATGAATGCACTTGTGATGGTTGAGTTGGGACGAAACTGACCCCCTTGAGGGCATAACATGAGGGCCTCCAACAAAGGCCCGGGAGAAGGTGAATTGATTGTTGAAGACTTCTGGAAGAGGTAAGTAGGAGGTGATTAGTTTGTGGATGGACAGAATGGAGCTAGTAAAAGCACGACAATTTCAATGCTCGTTGGTCTTGTTCCTCCTACTTCTGGGGATGCTTTGGTGTTTGGGAAGAACTGTAACTACTGCTCAAACCCTAGTATTAGTGATGGATGGTTCATGAGGCCATTCAATACGAAGGAGGTTCAAAACCCTAACTCGAACCCAAAATCCTAAGTTCGGCCCGAAAATCCTAAAAGGTCCAAAACACAAACAATAAAACCTTAGCTCCTAGAGAGTCTCCTAATATTCTAAATGAAGTAAATATCATGAAATAATGAATAAAAAATAAAAAATTCTCATAAATAGGGTAAAATGATCGTTTTGTCCATAGTACAACAAAAAGTCTTAAAAATTCAAATTTTGACATATGGATACCCTAAATCAAGGATTTAAGTACAATTAAGTAGTAAAAGACAGAATAACATCAAAAAATGCTAAAAATACCCCTTAGTGGCCGACTACCTTGGGAAGTGTGCCAAAAAGTGACCTTTTATTTTCTTTTTAGCTTAAAATAATGAGAAGTATTAAATTAAGCATTAAGATGATTTAATACTTTTTGAACAAGTAATACACATAATAATATAGTATTATAGGTCAACAAAAGCAAATAAATCATTATTGAAGTTCTTACACAACAAAATAAGTCCAAAAGTCATATATTATCAAAATATCTTAATTTGACTTAAAAGACTACATCTATTTAATCAATTGCTATAGAACTATATAATACATGAAAATACTATATTTCTCATAAGCATATTAAAATAATAAGTCTCATTAGAAAAAGATACCAAAAAGATACATCAAATTAACTTTTAATGCATTTTCTTGCACAATAAAGGGCACGAAAACTGAGAAAAACCCGTTGATTGATGGGGAATCAGATTTTTATCTCCCAAACTGAACCCTAGCTACATTTAGCTTCCCCATATCTGAATTTAGCCCACAAAAAATTAAATAAACTCATATCAAGCTCAAGTCACATTTATTAAAATGAATAAATAAGACCCTTTTTGATACTTTTTGTCTCCCACATGTCCCCTACCCTTGCCTATATAAAGAGTGCCAAACACCCTCTTCTCCATATGTTATTTTCATCCAAGAGAGGGAAAGGAACGAGAAACACTTTGATCTTGAGAGATAAGGTGAGTTTGAGGAAGAAAAAAGGAAGGAAAAGGAAGAAACTGAGGAGATTTTCGAAAACTAAATCCAAATTAATCCTTCACCCTTGTTTGATCTCTCAAAACAAGTAAGATGTTGTTGTGTGTTGTTATCTTTGAGTTTGAAGACCTCTAAGTGTGCTGGAGCCTTGATATTAAAGTCTAAAACACAAACATGCAAAGAAATGAAACAAAAACTTGACATGACATAAGTAAAAGACTTGAACCCTAAGAGGCTTAATTTTTGAGAACTTTGATGTTTTTGTCATGGGATTTGAAACACCATAACTCAATGTAAAAAATTGATCTAAGCATGTTCTTTATGTCTAAATTTATATTTTTGTGTTATCTTTCATCCAAAGTTGGTTTCAACTCATTTGTATAACTAGAACTCAAGATATTACAATTTTACCAAAGTGTGTCATGTTCTGGCCAAAACATAAAAGTTGTAGATAACATGTATATCTATCTACCCACCAAAAATGAGAATCGAATATTGAGACGTTATAGCCCTCAAGGAACATTCTGTTACATATTTTTATATAGCCCAAAAACCTTATTTTTAGTGACCTATTCAAAAAGTGGTTTACATGAATATTGTAGCTAACATATTGAAATACTTTTTGCCCAAAGATCAGACCTTAAAGCCTCGGGATGATACCCCAAAACTGTTTTGAACCCTCTGTCCAAAACTGGCTCTGCTGAGTTTTGGTAGCTGACAGAACCTACTTTTTAAAATGGCAACAACATTTAACTTGTTTAAAACAACTACGCTACGCTCTAAACATGAAAATTGTAGGGGACTTGTTTAACTAGAACATACAAAAAAATGAACTCATTTGGACCTGATATAATACCTAAAAACTGAGACCAACAGAAGCATGTTTTTTGTAAAATCCTAAGAAAAGTGCTAGACCATTTTTGCTTAGGATATTTTTTTCACTCATTTGCCTTAGGTTTTGGCCTTGGTATTAAACATGAGAGTTGTAGAAAATATTTTTATTAAAATGGTGTATAAAAATCATAACTTGATTCCAAGTCTAGATACTCCAAACCCTTGTCGGCCCTTTTAATTTAATACCTGACATTTGGCCTTAAAATTTATTAAGAGTATGTTTGAGTACCCATCCCTATGAGACCCGAGTTTTTGTATGATGATTGATTTGAATTAGTCGATTAATGTTTCTAAGTGAATGTATGATAATTTAGAACCCATACTATCATATTTGAATCATGTCTTGAGAATTATAGCTTGTACTTCACATACTTGTACCTTATGCTTTACGCGTTATACCATGAATTTTGCCATGTTAATGCCATGCTATAAATTATTGCACTTGAGATCAATGGTACACATAATGAGCATTGTCATTTGCATCCTGGTATGTTGGAGTCCATCTGTGCAAACCGTTGTTGGGATAGGTTGTGTTGAGATCGTTGTTCTGATTCTAAGTTTAGGGTGTCCCTGGTTACCATTTTTGAAAATGTTTTGGTTTATACACTATGGGTGCGTCCCCAGTGTTTAAAATGATTGTGGCTTGTACACCCTGGGTGCGTCCCCAGTGTTTGAAATGATTTATGGATATTATTGGGTACCAAGGGTTCGTCGCTAGCATTTCGATTTGATGATTTAGACTTTGTGTTGATGCCAAACGAGCATTCTTATTCTTAAGGTGGGTTTTGTGCACATATAATTTTGGACAAGATTTGGAATAAGGATGTTATTGGCCACCCCACGCCATTGCCATTGAGTAAAATACTCGTGGCATGACGCCTGGTGAAGTGGTTACTATTCGCAATGAGGCGAGAATTCGTTTGGTGATCAGAGTCCCATTAAGTATACTCTGGTGATTCTCGGTGTGGAATCCTTGTTATAATTTGGGTGCATGTTGGGATAAGCATCTGCATTTCATACACGGCATCTCATGTGCATATGTTTATTGAATTATCTGCTATCCTGTCATAAATTTGTCTGTCCCCTTGACTATAAACTGAATTGGGTGTTATATGGTATGTATTGTGGTGAATGTTGCGCCGTGAGATTAGTTAGAAGGTTAGAGTGTTTTGCTATGGGCCTTGGCTCATGGCATTTGTACCACAGATGAGGAGGAGTTCTTTGAGGAAGTCATCCCCGAGGGGGAAGAAGAGTTCGAAGGACAAGGTGAATTCCAAAAGTACATGGATCCAGCTGATGCATTCTGTGAAATCAAGATCTCTACTTTTGTTCTTACATGCAGTTTTGCCCATGCTTAGCGATTTTTTTTGAATTTTCTCGGTGAAAATATAATAGTTACGTAATTTTGGACAGTTCAGAATTCTTTTATATTGTAATAACTATCGTATATAAATATGAATGTATGGATAGTATATCCCTATGTTTATATTTATGTATGTCTCGACGTGCCTAGAGGACGGAGCATCACAAGAACATTCTAACTGATATGATAACTTATTTTTGGATATTTGCATCATTTAGGGATTGTTTGTTTATGAGGACTAAGGAGTGGATGAATTAACCATCGAAGACTCGTGAAAAAGCAAGTGGGAAGTGATTAATCTGCCGAGGGATAGCGCGTGGACAACTCGAAAGGTTGGAAACATTAAGTGCATGCTAACAAGGAATTACTAAAGATGACGAAAGTTTATTTGGAAAAGTAAAGGGTTGCCAGCAAAGGTAGTGGTCGCCAACAAAGGTAGTGGTCGTGCCTCAATGAACAACATCCAAGTCAATCAAGGTCTCAACAAGTATCATTGGGATAAAGTCCTTTCCCAACCACATCTAGCCCACACTGTCTACTAGTGAGCAGCTAACATGTCCATCAAAAGGAACCAAGAGGTAATAGGTAAGAAGATAGAAGCACAATGCATAATGACGCCACAACTAAAAGCCAAGGTCGCTAGTAAGAAGAAACCTCTCAATAATCTAAGGAATTTCGAGGCAGTAGTCAGATGTCAAGAGAGAAGCCTGCATCCTAGATAAGCCACGGAGTTGTATTATCTGATGCCAATTAGAAAGGAAGAAGGTCAGCACGATTACAAACTTTCTTAGGGTAAGGTCCAAAATAGCAGCAAACTCCTCTATAGTGGGGTAGAGTTCTTCAAGGCCAAAGCGAAAGGCATGGGATTATGGATCCCACAAGTGTAAGACAGCCCTCAACAGTGGCTTGTCAATCTTAATAGCTATCAGGGAGAATAGAGAGTTGATACCGAATGAGGCAAAGTTAGGATGCTCGATATGTAAACACTCTTCAATCCACACTCAGAGAGAGCTGTGGAAGGAAGCCATTGAAGTGAAAGTGACAGGAAATAGGGGTCCCCAGTTCATACTTATAGGGCATGAGGAGACTGAACAACGAAGGCTCAAAAAGGACCAAAGATGCTTCTGACCGCCACCTTAGAGTGCATGACTGCAACGTCCAAAGGACCACTGCAATATCCAGAACATGGCCGCAACCTTTTGCACCACGCGACCCCTTCCCCTTTGTATTCCTGGCGACCGCAAGGTCTTATCCTTGCGACTACAACCTCCAAAGGTTGTGGGTGTACTTCTTTTTGCACTCTTTTGTATCCCTAATACTCTGTGACTTTTTTTAAGCAAGATATTCATGTTATTTGTACAAAAGACATTCATTCATTTGCATAAGTTTAAATTGTGATTCAAGATCTGAGGAAATAAAGCATAATCACATAAGTGGAAAAGTAAAAAGGCTCAAATGTATATGAAAGTGTAACAAGGGCACACAGGGCCATCATCAAATGAAACCCTAGGCCACGTAGGCCCAAAAAACTAAATGTATCAGAAAGTGCCATAATATAATAGAACTATGAAATAAATAAAGTCAGGGGGAATCTCTAAACTCTCTAGTGCCTCTAACAGACTCAGCGGGAAGAAGGGCCTACGCCTGAAGGGCTAGCCTCGGACGAATTAAATAGCTCCTTCAGATCGTCACTATCATCACCATCGTTGTTAGAAGAGGAAGATATGACTCAGGAACGGCTCTGAGCAAACGAAATAGATCCTCGAGTGGAGCGAGCTCGGGAGAAAGCACGGGACCCATGACCTCGTGTTGGTCCTAGAACTGGAACCTGTGGCTATGCTTGGCCAAAGACTAAAGCCGATGGCTGTCAAAAGGTGATAAAGATAAGTACGAGATATTGAAAAGATAAAGAGCTGAAGAAAACAGAAGGTACTCACTATGGCCACTAGGGTAAAGGCAATGCCGGCCGCTCGTATAGTAGCATCCTGCGGGCGAATCAATTCTCTCTATCCTGATAGCAGAAGCACTATGCGATCTAACCATGCCTGATTAAACTATGAAAAAGATGCAGTTTGAGTAAACTAAACAAAGGGGATAGAAAAAGGTGAAAGAAGGTGTAGAACAAACCTGAGTCATGTCGGCTCTGAATTCCAGAGTCAGAGGAACCAGAACTGGAAGGGTAAAGGGGTGGGCCACTATGTAATTAGGGACGTCCCATGAAATCTATGGACCCACCACTCCTCCTCCAGCCGCTCCAACACCAGCAGCTCCAACTCCAGCACCAGTAGCAGCTCTAGCTCCACTAGCCTCTTTACTCGACTTTTTAATAATTTTTATCCCGTGTTCTCGTCCTAAATTTTTAGATCATGTCTTGACCTATTAATCTGTTATTTTTCTCTAATAGATTTAATTTTAAAGTCTTTACTCGACTTTTTAATTATTTTTTTGCTGTATTTGTTTCAAGTTTTTTAGATCCTGTCCCGATCTATTAATTCGTGTTACCTTCTCTTCTAAAATAATTTTTAAGATGTTGACTTGATCCTTGTGATTATTTTATTCCTAGCTTAGTTTTTAGATCTTGACTCGATCTTTGATTTTCTTGTTTGCTTTTGCTCCTCTGGGTTCTGACTCAACTTTTAGAATATCTTTCGACCTGTTAGCATATGTATCATGTTTTATATCTTGCATCTTTCAACTTTTGCATTTTTCCAAGAACTACGTTTTGGTCTGATCCTTAGCAAAATGGTATGTAGGCAGCTCGATAGAAATTTGGGCATAACCACCATCATCTGTATGCTTGTGTGTTTTATAGCCTAAGTTTGACGGCTCTGTCAAATGGTTGTTGTCTCTAGGTCTTTAACATAACTTGCATCACGCGTTGCTTGTAAGTTGTGTCAAAGAGAGGCAACTGTAGACACCTTAATTTGACCCCACCAAATCTTAGACTTATCTAGTTGAGTTCGATGATGAAAACCAAGTAGGAATGATGACTCTGCACAATTGTCGGGAAGCAATCGAAATCCAGTACTTCGTGAAACCAAACCACAACATCACATCTTTTGAACTTTGAGGCTGCAACTTTTAGAACCTTGTGACTTAGTTGTTCGTTGGCCCAAGTAATTCAACCGCAACCTTTTGAACCTCGTGACCATTTGTTTAATTATTGTGACTGCCATTTGAATCTATTGAAAACCTTAATTTTTGTCACGGTTGCAACCTTCATCCTCACGGTCGCAACCTTTGAAGGTGGCGACCACAAGCTTTATGAGCCTACTCTGAGCATCGAATGTGGTAGCACCTCAATGGGTGGCATACTCTATATAAACGTATCTTTGGTACGATTTCAAGGGACCTTTTGGCAAACATTGATATACTGCTACTTTATTGAGTACTATTCTAAGTACACCGGTACTTTGTCATATTCCTGACTCACACCTCGCTTCATTTTACTGCCCAAGCTTGATTAGGATATCGGATATTGGATTACTTTACGAGGATTAGACCGATAATTCCACCTTCCACGACTTGAGGATTTTTCTAGATTATTGCATCTCAGGAATTCTGTTAGATCCCCGATACTTCTCTCTTCATATTCTTTACTCCAATGAAGAGGTCGGGTGAGAATTTCAACTATATATTTGTGAATTGCATGCTATTTCTCTAATGTTGCCATCATTAGGTTTAATATTCGCATGTTCAATTGACATTTTTTATTACTAGGACTGTGAGTATGACTGTTCTTTAATTTTGGTATCACTAGGTTTAATTGTTTTGATTATTGGTTTTGCGTTATTGAATCAAGAGCATGCTTAATTTTAGAGAATTTTGTCAACTTCCATGACAGTTTAATTACAATTGTCTTAATTATGTTTTGTTTATGATGCACACTAGCACCCCAACACACTGTCCATTAAAATTTAGAAAAATAGTGCCTAAGAACCTTGTGGTCTCAACATTCGTTGTTACGGTCGTGACACTGTGGCACTAAAATCCTCACGATCGCAACATTCAATGTTGCGCCCGTGCACTTTCATTTCATATTCCTCGCGACAGTAACATATATATATATATATATATATATATATATATATGTATATATGTTAGCCCAAGGGCTTTTTATTTTGATTTTGATGATTTTTATAATTTATTTTTTAAGAATAAATGGATTTAAAATTATAACATTTTATATTTTTAAAATAAAAGTGTTAACACATTTTGAACAATACAGCTGATACCTTAGCCAAAAGAAATAACTTATCTCTCAAAAGGATTAAAATACTTAAGTATTCTTGTATAAATAATATTTTGTGTTGAGTTTTATTAAAAAATAAATCAAACACTTTTAAGATTAAGTACACTTGAAGCATATCAAGTGTGTCAACACCTATTAAACAAATGGTTTGACACCCTAACAGTTTTTATGAAGTTGATCTTCAGGTATCAAAGCTTAGTGTCGACACAAACAAGTTTTGTGTCAACACAAAAGAGCTAAAGCTCTCAGGACTCAAAATGAGTCGACACAAATAAGTTTTGTATCGACACAAAAGTGATCCTCACTTTTGGTATCCGAAATTTTGGGTTGACGCAAATAAAAATTGTGTCGGTACAAAATAACTTAGGCCACCTGTAGATTTTGGGTGTCGACATAAATGAGAAGATGAGTCAACACAAAAGTCTCGAGCCCGTTTGAAGAATTTTTAGTGTCGACACCAAAGTCGAAATGTGTCGACACAACAGAACCGAGACTTCTTACAAACTCCTTTGATGCTGAAGTTTTAAACGAGTCGACAACAAATCCAAAGGTGTCGATACCATGATGTTGGTAAGGTAGTGTGCAGAAATTGTGTCAACCCCTTTGAAGATTTGTGTCGACCCAATCACTTGAAGATCCCCGCCCTAGACACTTTGTGTCGACACTAATGGTATTTGTGTTAACACCGGTGACGAAAATTCAAATTCGCGACAGACCTCAACGGTTGGATTTTTGGTATTTATTTCTTCCACCTACCTCAAATGGTCATGAATGCATAAGAGCATATATAAGGAGTAACTTCTCAACATTTAAAAAAAGTGGAGACTTATATTTACTGTTCTATTGCTTGAATCAAACTCATAATTCTCAAGCCCTCATTTATTGTTGAATCTCGAGCTCTTGTGTCTCATTTCCTTTTAGCTCCTCATTTAGTAAATTATTTCTGTAAAGAGAGTGGGTGTTTCTCATTGATACCCTTCATTTATTATATTTGTGGATGAGTCACCCTTTATCCTTTGAGTGAGTGAGTAAATCTCATCAAAGAAGAGTTTAAGAGAGATTAAAAGAAAACAAAAGATTATTTTCATAGGATCTTCTTAAAGCTGTGTTAAGCTTTTGAATGTGCCCGTAAACATTCCATTTACTCAAGCAAAGTCTTGAAGTTATAAAGGTATGGATTGCCCGTGAAGCATTCTATATAGTGAAAATACTCAAAAGAAAACTTGAGGAGTGAATGTAGGCTTGGAAGAAGCCGAATCACTATAAATCTTTAGGTGTCCGGTTCAATCTCTCTATCCCTAACCTCCTTAATATTTGCATTGCTTTAATCTTTAATTAAATTTCTATATTTGTTGGTATTATTAAAAGGTTTTTGGAAAGGTTCTTAAAATTGTTATTTATTTTTAAAGACCCAATTCATCCCTCTCTTCGGTTGTCTAGAACTAACAATTGGTATCAGAGCTTGGGCTCTTATTTTTGACTTAACAGTCTAAGAGTTTTTATGACAACCACTAGTATTGGACCTATCCAATCTGAAGGTTAGTGAATGGGTTACCCCAAATGAAATTTGAAAAAGACAAAGTGTGTGATGCATGTCAATAAGGCAAACAAGTTAGAAGTTTTTTTCATTCTAAAAATGAGATTTTAACTTTTAGGCCATTACAACTATTGCACATGGACTTGTTTGATCCAATAAGGACTTTTAGCCTTGGAGGCAAGAGATATGCGTTTGTTATTGTTGATGACTTCTCTAGATATACTTGAGTGCTATTCTTAGCTCATAAGAATGAAGCATTTACCTCTTTTGTAAAACTGTCTCGGAGAGTTTAAAATGAAAAAGATTTTCAAATTACAAGTATCCGAAGTGATCATGGTAGAGAATTTGAAAACAATAATTTTGAAAAGTTTTGTGATAAAAATGGTAATAACAATAACTTCTCTTCTCCTAGAACATCTCAACAAAATGAAATTGCTGAGAGGAAGAATAGGACATTAGAAGGAATGGATAGAATCATGCTTTGTGAAAATAATCTACTACGATACTTTTGGGCTGAGACTGTTAATACCTCTTGTTTTATCATAAACAAAGCTATGATAAGAGCTTCTCTCAAGAAAATCTCATATGAGCTATGGAATGGAAGAAAACCTATCATTAGTTATTTTTGCGCTTTTGGGTGTAAATGTTTTATTTTAAACAACAACAAAGAACGTTTAGGCAAGTTTGATGTAAAATCTGATGAAAGTATTTTTTTTGGATATTCTATATCTAGTAAAGCATATAGAGTGTTTAACAAAAGAATCCTAGTTGCTGAAGAATCTATACATGTTTTTGATGAAGCTAACCTTGGTTCTTCGAAGAATTTTTGTGAAGATAACTTGTTAGGTATAGAAAAAGATATTAAAGATATCTTCATCAAAGAAAAGAAAGAGCCAAATCAAGAAAAATCTTTAAATCCTTAACAAAATGCAGTCCAACAGGTTGCTGAATCTTCAAATCCAAAAAATTCAGACATACCTAAAGACTGGAGGTATGCTCATGGTCACCCGAAAAGTCTGATCATTGGTGATCTATTAGAAGGTATTAAAACTCATTCCTCTCTACATAATATTTGTGATAATTTAGCATTTCTTTCTCATACTGAACTAAAATATTTTGAGAAAGTCAAAAACGATGAGTTTTGGATCTTAGCTATGCAAGAAGAGTTAAATCAACTTGAAAGAAACAAGGTTTGGACTTTAGTCCCAAGACCTACGGAGCACTTCATCATTGGTAAAAAATGAGTTTTTAAAAATAAAATAGATGAGAATAGAGTAGTTCATAGGAACAAAGCTCGATTGGTAGCCTAAGGTTACAACCAAGAAAAAAGCATCGATTTTGATGAGACTTTTTCTCCTGTGGCTACGCTTGAAGCCATTAGGATGTTGCTTACTTTTTCATGCTTTAAAAATTTCGAACTCTATCAAATGGATGTCACAAGTGTCTTTTTAAATGGTTTTATCTCAGAGAAAGTTTTTGTGAAACAACCTCCTGGCTTTGAAAATTTAAATTTCGAAACAGCCTCCTGGCTTTAAAAATTCAAATTTTCCAAACCATATTTACAAACTTACCAAAACTCTCTATGGATTAAAGCAAGCACCTAGAGTATGGTATGAAAGGCTTAGCAAATTCTTAATTGAAATAAGTTTTCAAGAGAAAAAATAGATACTACTCTTTTCATCAAGTCGCAAGAAAATGATATGCTAGTTGTACAAATTTATGTAGATTATATAATTTTTTCTGCAACTAACGAATCTCTTTGCAAATACTTTGCTAAGTGCATGCAGGAAGAATTCGAGATGAGCATGGTAGGTGAGCTCAATTATTTTCTTGGACTCCAAATTAAACAAACTCAAGAAGGAATCTACATCAATTAAGCTAAATACACGAGGGGCATATTGAAGAGGTTCGATATGTTAAAGGCAAAACCCATGGGAACTCCAATATGTCCTACAACAAAGGTTGACAAAGATGAATGTGGCATAGCAGTTGATAAAAAGCGTTATAGAGGTATGATCGGATCTCTCTTATATTTAACTTCTAGTCATTCGGATATTATGTTTAGTGTATGCATGTGTGCTAGATTTTAATAAAATCCTAAAGAATCACATGTGCCCGTTGTTAAATGCATCTTTAGATACCTTTTAGGTACACAAGATCTAGGATAATTTTATCCTAAAGGAATAGCTTTTGAGTTATTTGGCTATTCAGTTGTTAATTTTTCCAGATGCAAAGTAGATAGAAAAAGCACAAGTGATACTTGTCAATTCCTAGGACACTTACTAATCCCTTAGTTTAGCAAAAAGCATAACTCAGTGGTCTTGTCTACAGCTGAGGCTAAATACATTGCAGTTGGAAGCTATTGTGCACAAGTTTTTTAGATGAAACAACAATTAGAATACTATGATTTTCACTTAGATCATATTCCTATAACATGTGATAATACTAGTGCAATTAATATATCCAAGAACCCTATACAATACTCAAGAACCAAGAACATAGAAATTAGACATCATTTTATAACAGAAATGTGCAAAAAGAAAATATCGAACTTAAATTTATAAGCACAGATTACCAGTTAGCGGATATTTTCACAAAACCCTTAAATTAAGAAAGAATATGCTATATAAGAAGAGAACTTGGTATGTTATGTGCTCCTAATTCTTGATTAAAATGCCATACCAACCATGTCTTTTCGTTGCATTTCAAAGCCCTTGATGTTCTTTCTTGATATGTGAAAATGTGTCGACACCACTTGAAAAAGTGTTGATACAATTGTGTGTTGTGTTGACACAAAGCTGTATATAAGTGACATTGTGAGAAAAGTGTCGACCCCTTTCTATTCAGTGTCGACATCATTTTGGTTTCCTGACTTTCGGTAAATTTGTGTGCACACCAAGCTTAATCGTGTCAACCTAAATAGCCGAATGTGTCGACACCTTCTAAAAATGTGTGACACCGTTTTCTGTTTTCGATACCCACACTTTCGAAGAAAAGTGTCGACACCAATTATAATTTGTGTCGACACAAATCTTAACATCTATATATAGAGACGTTAGACCTGAACTGCCACATCGTTCCCTCTCTCTCTCTCTATAAAACCCATTCATCTCCCGTGTCTCCTCTCTTTCAAACCTGTGTCGACTTCTCATCTTTTTCTTTAATCTCAACCTAAACCTATCAAATTGCCTCCTAAAACCATGGGAAAAGGGTCCAAGAGAATCGGAGAAGGATCCTCCTCAAGCCCTAAAATGCTGAAACGGAATAAGAAGACCACCAAGACAGCGACGGTGACGACAACGGCAACTATACCGAAAAATGTAGCTACATTAGAGGTAATTTCCTTCAAAACCCATAAAATCTGTCAACTTTAACTCTCATCTTTTGCAAATCAAAAAGTTATTCCTGGTCGTTGTATAGACTTTTCTTTCTTTGATTCCATAGAAATGAAATTAAAAGATCACTTTTCTAACCTCGGGTGGGAGAGGCTTTTGGAAATCCGAGAACCACACTATCCCACTCTTATGAAATCATTTTATGCTCACTTTCACATATATTTGATTCCGACCACCACCATCACCACTTGGGTGAATGGTGTAGACATTGTTCTGACTCCCTCTTCTCTCAATGACATCCTTGGCATCCCTGAAGAGGATATTTGTGTTTATCATAACCAGAAACCCATCGATGTTGAAGGTTTCTCTTTCTCTGACTATGTCAAGAACATTTTTGAAAATGATGACATTGACCCGACCAAGCCCTTAGTGGCTAACTCTCAGAAGCCAGAAATGCGCATTTTGCATCACATGGTAAATCACATTTTTCTACCCCAAATGGGAAAATTTGGTGATGTCACTTATATGCACATTTTTATTTTGTGGTGTATTCTAAAAAAAAAAGAACCTAAATTTAGGTTTCTTATTCATTTCCCACATGCTTTACTCACACAGCAAGTCAAACTCCTCTCTCCCTCACGGGATGTATCTCCCCAAAATTTTTTGCCATTTTGGCATTAATTTATCTGAGGAGAAGGCTGTTGTCTTTTCAAAACATAACTTGTATGTTAGTCTCTCACTAAAACATATGAAAATTGCAAATGTTAATGGTGTTTGGACCACATCTCATCGTGGCACCCCCTCATCTGCCAGGATTTCTCCTCCTCCTCGTGGAGATTTTTTCTCCATTCCTATAGATCTTAATTCTCCTCCCTCTCGACCTGATGTTTTTTTTGGTAATTAATTGTAATATAAAATAAAAAGAAAAAAATTACATGATTACAAGGGGTATACCCTAGGAAATTACATTAGTACCACTATGAGCCTACATTTTACACATATTCAACAAAGAAAACCAAACCCCCACTCTAAGCAGGGGAAAACTAATGTCAAAGCATATTCCACGTAAAACCCGCGTGGATAGGGAAAAAAAAAACCTACGTATAATTTCGCACACAACCCGCACGGATAGAAAAGCGCCAATATACAAACAAAGGATAGAACCAATAATCTTGCCAAAAAACTAAAAAACTCCTAATCCCTACTAAAGAATGGCTCCCGCAATGGGTAGTAGGCTCCAAAATTCAGGCAGGAACATGAGAAAAAAAGAGATTCAACAAGTAGAACTAGTCATCCAAACCCAGAAAGTACTTAAGACCTGCTGAAGCTTGGCTCCTCGAAAGGCTCCAACCCTCGACCTGGTGTTCATGGACCTTTTGACACTTCTGATCCATCTTTTGTTCCTCCTCCTCTCTCTTTTCCATCTGCTCCACCTACATCATCTTTTGCTCCTATTCATGTTGATATGTCTGAGGTTGTGTCCTTGATCAACTCTTTATTCTCCATAGTGACTTTATTTCAAGTAAAAGTCGATCAAGACTTCTTTGATTTAAATCACACTATCTCTTCCCTCTCCAAAAAAGTTAAGTATCTTGACAAGACAAACCGTAGCCTCCAGAGAGATGTGGAAAATGCCACAGATGCCGGAAGAGCCCTATGCAAGACTATGGATGACAATATTATCTCCATCGTTAATTGCAATAAGGCAATTCTGCATCAAGTGAGAAAAGAATATGACGAAGGCATTATGAATGCTATCTATGCCAACTTTTAAAAAGTGGAAGAACACCTAGAGTGGATTAAAGAAGCTTGAGCCAAACAGTTCAAGCCCAAAGAAACAAAGAAAGAAATGGCAGCGCGTCTCAAACAGGAAGCAGACCATGCATTGGCCGCCCGGTATGAAGCGATGGCTGTTGTTGAGGCTAAAGATGAGTGAACACGTGCATCAAAGGAACAGGCTTCAACAAGCAAACAAAAGCTAAGGAGAAGAAGGACTTCAAGAGATTCATGGATGATCAATAGCCCTCTTTTTGAAGATTACAAAAGGGGAGAAGAAAAAGGAGAGGTAAAAGTGAAGGAGAGAAGAGAGCAAAAAAGAAGAAAACATTTTCTTTATGTTTTTCCTTAAAGGAGAAGATGTAACAATTAACATACATTTTTTTGATTGGTTGCATGGGTTGATTGTTTGAATGGTTTGAATGGTTATTTAAAAACATTTAAAATGTTTAGTTTGAATGGTTTGAATAGATGATAGTTTAAATTTCAATGAAATATATATCTTGGATGAATGACTATATATGTCTTGTTCATTTGCCTATGAATGATTGTTGAATGTGTTGGCTATGAACATTTAGATATATGTTTGAATTTTTTTTTCATAAATCATTTTGCGCATATTTGACATATTGCACAAACTGAGAATGTTTTGGATCATTTATTGCAAATCATATCAAAATGTATGCTTTCACTCTGTTGAATGCCTAGCCATTATAATTGCATATGTTGTTTAAGACACATTGATAAGGGAAGAACCCTTGTTCAAAAATATTTTTAAATATTTTCTAGAAAATGCTAAAATGCTTGTAATCATAAAAATTGGGAGATTGTTAGCCCAAGAGCTTTTCATTTTGATTTTGATAATTTTCATAATTTATTTTCTAAAAATAAATGGATTTAAAATGATAATAATTTATATTTTCAAAATAAAAGTGTTAATACATTTTGAACAATACAGTTGACACCTTAGTCAAAAGAAATGACTTATCTCTTAAAATGATTAAAACACTTAAGTATTCTTGCATAAAAAAATATTTTGTGTTGAGCTTTATTGAAAAATTAGTCAGAATATTTTGTGTTGAGCTTTATTGAAAAATTAGTCAAACACTTTTAAGGTAAAGTACACTTGAAGTATATCAAATGTGTCAACACCTATTGAACAAATGATTTGACACCCTAACAGTTTCATGAAGTTGATCTTCAGATATCAAAGGTTAGTGTCGACACAAACAAGTTTTGTGTCAACACAAAAGAGCTGAAGCCCTTAGGACTCAAAATGAGTCGATACAAACAAGTTTTGTGTCGACACAAAAGTGATCCTCACTTTTGATATCCAAAATTTTGGGTCGACACAAATAGAAATTGTGTCGACACAAAACAACCGAGGCCACCTACTGTGACACCCCGTTTCCCGGGCATGTCGGGACATATGTAACTATAAATAAGGGACATATTCTAGCCGAATGTTCATAAATACATAAGGTAACTACTACATCATTAACGGTTCAGAGATTGTTCAAAATACTTAATAAGTTTAGTCATCTAGAAAGCTTAACAAAAGTTACATTATATCCGTGGAAAAGCTGACCAAAAAGATCAAAAGTAAATATTCTGCGTCTTCGAACTGCATTGTTAGGATCGACCGGTTCCTGCCATTCTCCCCCTTCCTTAAAATCTTCTTCCTCAATGAACGCGCCTTCCTTAAACTGTTCTTCTTCTTCACTTGTGGCACGAATGCCATGAGACGGAGCCTAGAAGTAAATTCCCTAAACCATCTAACAAACTCATAACGAGATATTCTATAATATAAATCGTATAATGCCCAATGCAAAGTTAAGAGAACATAGATATAGGCAAGTTATCATTTTCAACAGGATGAGCACATATAAGAACAGAAGTGTGAGTGCGTGATGCAGATGTATGCTGGAAAAACCATATTTTGATATGCAACAATTATATAGAAATCACACAAACACATGAACCAACCAACACATGATGAGACAGGAGATTTTTTACGTGGAAAACCCCAATGAGGGTAAAAACCACGGGACTAATCCTAGTTCGAGAAAAATAAGCACTAAATAAAGTTTTGGTTACAAGAAACGCCTTACAAAATTAGTTGAATCCTCAACCTAAGGCTACCCATCTTCTTGTCGAATCATCGTGAGCTAATCCCGTGCTTGCTTGCCGCAGAAATCCTCCTTCGGACTTATCACTTGAGACTCCTCTCAAGTATTGGTTACAATGATGAAGATGATGAATTGATGATTATCGATGAACGTATCAAACTAACATTTAATCATCAATTCGTGTTTGGAACTCCCCCACACATAATTCTCCAATAGCCTCTCAATAGAAAACAAAGTAAAACTCTCACACCAAACTAGGTTGCCAAAACTGAAACTATACATCTCACCCAAAAAGCTGCTTACCCTAACAAACTATAATGCAGACCCGAGATAGACCGCTCGAGCGGTCTTTAGACCGATCGAGCGATCAAGCCTGTTAAGCATAAAAACTTTGTTGCAGAATGCCATGACTTGGGAAGCGCTGAATTCATCCTTCTGATCTCAATTCTACACACATACACTTTCACAGAAGAACAAGCATCATATCGAGAAATTATTAATAAAGAA
>JAOTRH010000025.1:13940206-13968410 GCA_034768845.1 Heliamphora exappendiculata | reverse complement strand
GATATATATATATATATATATATATATATATATATATATATTTTATGTATCTAGTGTATCTTGTCTCTAATTACTGAGATGAACTGGCTTAAAGTTGGACTGCATCATATCAAGTCTCAAGTTTTAGCTATTGCAGCCAGTATATCCATCTGTTCTAGTATGTTTGTAGTTTCTTGTGAAAGATGTGAATTGAACTGTTGCTATATCACTGAGCATAGTTATCTGACATGAGGGTTGCTGGGGCCTTCATTTTATCAACTCAAGCAAAATCTGTTGTATGGTCTAGACTAGTCTTTGACTATAAATTATGTGAAACTAATGCTGGCATTAGGATGAAGTAATTTAGTTCAAGCTAGTGCTACTTGGGAATAAGATGAGATGCTGAAGGGGCTTTAGGCGTTGGACACTACTTCATTGCTTATGGATATGTGCCTTTGTTCAAGATAGTAATAAAACGAGAACATGGATTAAAGATTGAGAGCATCCAATTATTTCAGATAAAGCTGAATCATAGGTTTGTATCCAGTCCAACTTTCCCATAGCCTGGTTTGGTGGGACCAGCATTGAGAAATTGCCTTTTTGGTAATTTGAGGAGGATTGAGAGGAACCTTTCAAAAATACGTCACAGTTTTTTTTTCCTGATTCTGGGTGCAAAATATTGAAACTAATAAGATCAAATGCCTCCCCCTCCCCCCCCTCTTGCAGGGTCTGAAAGAAGCCTTTGCACAAGTTCAACTCTGTTCCAGGTTGGAGGCACTTTTACTGAAGAAGAAACTCTTAAACAATGGAGATTCTCCAGAGATTCATGCTCAAAAGGTGTGGTTTTCCTCATGATGACAGTGTTTGTTGGGGTTTCACAAGAATGGGCTCATCTTGTTGAGGCAAACCTTCATCTTCCACGCACATGTAATTTGGACATCGCGTATCTTCTCTTTATTATGTAATTTTTATCCCTAGGTATTGGCCCATATATCAAATTCCCATTTCGTACCTCTAGTAGCTGCTTTGGGGTTATGAAGGCTTATACCCATAGGCTCTCTCTCTCTCCCCAACCCCACACAAAAGAGGAAAAAGAAAAAAAGAAGAAAAAAATTTAAACCCCTCAACTCCTCAAGACTAAACACCTGTTACTAATGGGCTAGAGGGCCAGTGGTCATTCTGTTTTCTGTGTATTAAAAAAGAAGAAAGAATGAAGGGTTAATGCATTAACTGTCCAAGTTGAGGGCATCAATTAAAGTACAATGTGATGAAGGCGGTATAATGTCGTATGCAAATGGTCCTATTTCTTTATTCGTAGAGATTGTGCATTTGGGAATGTTTAGATTTATTTCTATTCTATGCTTATTTAACGGCCTAAGTCACCATTTCTTATCTTTATTGTGTTCGATCAAAATGCAGGTAGATAAATTAAAAATTTTATCAGAATCTCTTGCTAACTCTGCCTCAAAAGCTGGAAAACGCATTTCAGACCACAGGTTATTAGCTATTCTTGTCTTCAAATTAATAAATTTTCCTATTCAGGAGGACTTCAGTATCCAATTCAGGTCGAAGCACCAATTTGCTTTGGTTTAGACTACTCAAAATTTGTAAAGGTGATTTTTTGTTTTTTCTTGACAGATTGATATTGGTGTTGGTATTGGTATACCTCTCCTTGTCTGAATATTTGATGATACATTCCGTCCCTTGCTAAAAAACCAATCTTTGTTTACCAACCACACATTGTCTACCCAAATCCAATTCTCTATCGATACGTTCCTCAAAAGATCTGATTCGTGCGGATTCTTCCCCCAACTTACGAAGAGATATATTATCTGAATCGCCACATATAAAACTGAGCATAATTTTGTAACAAAATAGCTCACTTGTTTCTCAAGAAGAGATGGGAAACATGCCCAATATCATTTGATTGAATAGTTAATCCAGTCCCTTGTTGTTTGAAGATGTTAAGTCACATATTGTTCCAAAAGTTTAAGTTATTAAGAAATGAGACCAACAATGTATATCAAGCTATTCAACACTCCCCCTCACGTGCGGTCCTGTCTCGCACGTGAACATGCAAATAGACTGAACTGAATAGGTGCATCAACACACATAGTGCATACATATCACGAGACTTAAATCCAAGATCTTGTGGAACCAGTACTCTGATACCATGCCAAGTCACCAATTGTCCCAAAAGCTTAAGCTGTTAGGAAATGAGCCCAACAATGCATATCAAGCTATCCAACAGAAGAAACCCTCCACTTCAGTTGGTGTTTTTTCTTGAAAAGCAGACTTGAGATAACAAATCCAATTTCACTAAGATTACTGCCTTTCTTTATTTCCTAAATACAAATATTTTGAATCTCATGTTTTCCCCCTTTTGTAAGCAGGTTACAGAAAGAGGAAGCTTACAAATTTCGTGTGACCAAAACTAGTGAAGTTAGCCAAATTGAGAAGGTAAACTTCCACACAAATGCAATCCCTTTTTTGATGGGAAATCTGTCAAGTACATGGAATTATCAACATGGCATTGTGTTTAGAAAAATTATGAAAATGGATGATTTTAAGGCTTCGTTTGTTTCGATGTAAAATATTTTACAATGAATACAAATTTTCATGTAAAATTATTTCACAAAAAATATTTTTCTTGTTTATCTTTTCCAGTGTTTGGATGATACTTAAAAAAATATTTTTTTTAAAAAAAAATAGAAGTTTCCGTCGCCATTACCACCACCGCCGTCATTATTGCCACCCCCACCCCATAACCACTATTGCCACCACTATTGCCACCACAGCCTCCATTGCTATCACTACCGTAAAATGGTTTACATATTTTTTTTGTAAATTAATTTTGATCTTATGAAGTAAAATATTTTTACGTTGTTTTTATCAAATCAAACACTAAAAAATAAGTAAAATATTTTACCAAAAAATATTTTATGTCGAAACAAATAGAGCCTAAATGTTCTGAGTATTTTTTTATCCAATTTTATTATCACCCCCTATTGGAAGCAACACAATAGGAAACTAAGATCTCCCTAATTATGACTTAATTATTAGAATCAACACATTAGGAAATTAGGATCTCTTTGATTATTTGAGAGTTTATTTTCTTCATTTTTTGTAATCTTACTCTATTAATATAACTAAATAGCTATATCTCTTTGAAGGTAGGCTATAAATTATAAAATTCTTTTTAGTATAAGAGCCAAAATTAGGAGAAAAAAATTCACAACCTTAATCCTGCTGGTCTTTCTGGTTTGCCAAAACCCTAGACCTGTTACCACCTTATTGTTTGAGTTGACATTAATTAATATTAGGCCTTTATGTTTGCATAATTTAGCTGACATTTGAGTCATATGTTTTCATTCTCGTCGCAAATTATACATTATGCGGATTCCAGGTGAATAGTTTAGTATGCTACATATTTTCTAAAATCATCCTTTATTCCAAAATGATTTTAAAAAAACAAAAGATAATTTCAAAAATTCTTTTCAATATAAAGATATAAATTTGTGATGTAAATTTCATAGTATAGAAATTATTTTTGACTCAATCATATATTACATCGAGCTTTTCATACACTTTTTTGTGATACAACTTATGAAATTTTATTTTGGGACCATGTTGAAAGTCTAAGGGACACGCCCTCTGCGGAGGTGAATCTATCTGCTAGGGAAACGGTCACGACCTTATGCCTGTGGTGACTCAATTGCTCAATGGTTTTAGGAAAAAGACTTGATATTTCACGTGACTCTAAACTGGTTCATCTTAGAGAAGGATTCAAACGTCATCCCGTGGTGACTCTAAGTTTGAAGTTGGATCCAACGGATCGAGGATGCCTTGAGTTTTATTTTTACGCGGCATTACATAATTGTTTTGTTTATGGTTCCCATGAATTATAGATGATTATGTTGTTATCACAATAGTGGTGTTGATTCTTTTTATGACGAGACGTGATATATTGGTTATTTATTTTTGACAATGAGATCTCGTGAATTTGTCAATTGCACTGAAGAATATGAATTTTGACAAAAGAAATATGATTTGTGATACCACATGGTTTTTATACTAATTCATCATATGCTATGTTTATGTTTTAATTAGAATTTTTTTGGATATCCATTTTAAAGCTGTATTGTACTATGTATACTTGCCATTCATCGAGCTGTGAGCTGGCGTTGTATTCAACATTTTCAGGTGATCAATTAAAAGATTAGTGGAGGACTCAATTGTGTCTGGGGACTCAATATCACTGACCTCATAGGACACTTCGTCTTGCATATCTAATTAAGATTTAATATCTTTTTGGTGGAGTAGTTGACTTTTTAGTGGGTAATTTATGACCCATGAGATATTTATTACAATTCGTTTTACTCAACTTTGTAGCATTTTTATGTACTTTTTATACTGTATAGAATTTTCTTAATTATTAGGCTTTCGTGGCCTATTGGGCCAAGATCCGTAGTCCACGGCTGGCCATGCCTCAAGATTCGAGGTGTAACAGAGCTTATTGGAAGTACTAAGTCTCCAGTCCTCTATGATTTTAGCCGTCTCTGATATCAAATTGGTCAGCTTTAGGAGCAGCTTGGCTCTCTAATTACACACGCTCAGTTCATATCTCAGATTTCCACTGCTACCCTAGCCACAAGTACTCCTGTTGCTTTACGTGTTCAATCTGTGAACCCTACTTGGGTTCTGGATTCTGGATTCTAGGGCCAATGATCATTTGGCTAGTGAGTTGTTATTGTTTTCTTTCTTTGTCCTTTCTACCAATCACACCGTTTGCCTTGTCGATGGCTTTACCTCATGTAGTTGTCATAAGGGTGATGTGTCTATCTCTGGACATTACTATTACCTGTTCTTTATGTCCATAATTTTGTCTTTAATTTCTTATCTACTAGTCGTCTTGTTAAAAATTTTCATTGTGCTGTTATTTTCTTCTTACCTACTCATTATTTACTTTAAGATTTGAATTCGAAACATATTTTTGGTAAGGGATATGATCTCGATAGATTGTACTACTTTGTGGAGCCACCACTATCATCACTACTTACATCGAGTCTCAGGCTAATGTCTTGCCAGAATCTCTATCTTCCATCTTCTCTCTTCAAACTCTGAACCTATGGCATGCTTGTTTAGGACATGTCAATTTCTAGTATTTGTGTATGCTATTTCCTTAATAAAAGTTTGTAAGAATAATAAATTTTAGTATTTGGTTTGTGAACTCTCTAAAGATATTCGCACTAGTTTTATTACTTGTATGCATCGTGTCTGGCATGTTTGATCTTATTTATTCATATATATGGGGACCCTCTCCAGTCGTTGCTTTGTCATGCCATCATTATTATGTGACCTGTATCGATGACCATTCTAGAATACATGCTTGAAGAAAAAATCGGATGTGTTACCTCTCATTATTCAGTTTCTCCAGATGATTAAAACTAAGTTTCATACTGTTGTTCGCCAGATACGATCTAATAATGGTAGTGAGTACATCTCTGATATCTTCCGCTCCCACCTTACTCAAATGGGTATCTTGCAACAACTCGCCTGTCTTTACACACCATAACAAAATGGGGTTGCCGAACGTTAGGACTAGGGGTGCCCAAGAATCTGAAAAAACCGAAGAACCGGTCCAAACCGGACCAATCCGTGCGGATTGGTTTTGTTTTATTCTAAGTTGGTTTGGTTCCAGTTGTAAAAATATGTAAACTGTAGACTACGGATCAGTTAACGGATTTTAGGCCACGGTTCCGGTTCAGAACCGAACCGGACCGAAATATTTAATTAAATATATATACATATATTATTTATAACATATAAATATCACTTAAATATCATTTATATTTGTATTTATAACATATAAATTATTACGTTCACTTCACGTCGTTCAAGCTTCTGCACTTTCTTAAGCTAATAAGTTATTACTGCTACCTCTAAAGAATTTCATTTGACATTCCGCATTCAGCGATTGCCGCGTTCACGTCACGTTCACAATTACGGGTGTTGTGATAGACAATTACAGCTTTTTTGTGCTACTGTTTTGAATTAGAAAAAAATATTTTTATTGAGTATTAGTGTGATTTTTGCTTAAATTTTACTACTTTATAGTGGAGTATTGTTTATTAGTGGAACCGTAGTTTGGAACCGGGATCGAACCGTCAATAATAGGTTCGGTTTGGCTTGATTCCAAAACTTACACGGTTTGGTTTAGTCCTAAAATTATTAAAACTGTAAGGATTGGTTTGGTTCTTGGTTTTATTCAAAACCGGTTCAAACCGGACCGTGTACACCCGTAGTTAGGACTGCCATATTATGTATGTTGTTCGTTGCCTTCTTTGTGGTATGCATGTCCCTAAGTCTTATTTGCATATGGTTGTCCTTACTACACTTCACTTCACTTCACTAATCGCAATCCTCGTCGTATTGTACATGATTTGGCTTTCCTTCAGGTTTTTCAGCTTGATCGTCCTTTGTTCCTCTTTTGCTTGCGAAGCCCTATCGTTGACGAATACTTTGTTATATGAAAACAACTATTCTTCTCGTCTATCGCTCAACCTTCTTTCTATGGCTTTTCTTCTAAGATTTGTTGCAAATGAACTGATATGTCTTTATGGTTTTTGGCCTACTTAACTGTGGCAAGAAGTATAAAAACTTATTCCCTACTACAGGTCGGGATGGCCATGTTCTCTCTCTCAAGGATATTAGTGTACTCGTTCCAAGCATCAACTAGATCTCTAGATTGCATGGCAAATGTTTGTCTGATCATAGCCCTACAGAGAGCTAGTCTTTGGTGACTATAGCTCTCTAAGAATGCAAGGCTTTCCTTGAAAATCAAAAAAATCGTGTGGCATGTATCAGCACGAACCAATCAGTAGTTCAAGTCACACACTTCCATAATCCATTGTCTTTGGAGAATTCCTTTCAACTATTCATGTTAAATAAGTAATATAATATTGCTGGGTTGAAAAGAAATATCCAAATAGATGTCTTATTCTTTTTAATAATCCATATTTGTAACAATAAAATAATATTGTTCTTTTCCCAAGTGATAAATGAGATTGGTTACGAAATGGGCGGAATAGCTATCCCAATGCCAAAAATATCTACGATGTTCAGTAGCTTTTCAATGGTTTCTCTTGCGTTATCAGTTATGTGTGGTTTTGTTGCACAATTAATAGTCTTTTTTTTTTTCAAATTTTTAGCCGAAAATATCTTTTAATGCCAAATTTTTTTTGTAATGGCAATTGGAATGATATTAACTTTTATTTATTTTTTTGTCCATGTTACACCTGATGCTCTATGGGTACAAGTTATTTATTATTTCAAACTCTTATTTTTTGATTCTGGTCCGCGAGAATTATTTGTTTCGATCGCTATTTTTTTACCAATAATAGGTATTGATATTTACCCTGATTTCGTTCTTTCATTATTAGTTGATAAGATCAAAGTTATTCTATCAAATTTTTTTACCATTTTGAGGACTCAGAGAAATACCTTGGACGGTGCCACAGTCTGTTCAACGTACAACAAAGTTGGACTACTTCAATAAGTCTGTGTGTGAGATATCCAGCATCTGATGTTTGTACAACAATATCCACAACCCCTTTGTGGGTTTCGTAGCAAGAAATGATATATTCTATTAAAGAGAGTCCTTCGCGTAAATTGCTTTGAATGGGTAAATTAATCATGTGTTAGACTAATTCAACAAGTCTGCACTTGTTTTGTCTAGAATCGGTGTCCCATTCGTACTAAATTGGATAATAAAATTGTTAAATGTCTTTCTTTGGGCTATTTGTCCATGTTCAAAGGATATCGTTGCTATGATTCAGTGTCTCGTCACATGTTTCACTCCCTTGATGTCACTTTCTATGAGCATACTCCATTCTATGGTAATTCGTCCCTGTCAGCTATCTAGGACTCTCCTTGGTGGAGCCCCCTTTGCAAGTGCTCATTCGATTTCTATTTTTGACTCTACCTTTAGGGAGGATCTGTCCATTCCTCAACCCTCCCCACCCTTGTAGATGTACTCTTACCGCCTTCGCTTTCAGCCTCCACTGCTAGAAATCTCTTTGGATTCAGATTCAGGTAATTCTTCTCATTTTTTCGTTTTTGCAGCTACCCCTTCTTGTTATCCCTTTCACGATCGCAAACCCTTTTCTCATTATGGTTGGCTTAGTAGTACTAATCATCATATCTCCCAATATGTCTTCTATGATGGGCTTTCAGCATCCTACCACACTTTTCTTGGCAAAATTGAGTACGTGCCTATCTCCTTGTCAGTATCCAAGGCTCTCCAAAATTCCAAGTGGGACACTGCCATGCAAAGCGAGATAGATGCTTTGAAATCATACATGGGAGCTTATGCCCTTACCCTTTGGCGAGAAGACTGCGGGATATAAGTGGGTCTTTGATGTGAAGTACTCATATGATGGTTCTATGGATCGGTATAAGGCTTGGCTTGTGGCCAATGGTTTTATCCATGTTCCTGGCAAAGATTTTGGTACTACTTTTGTTTTTTTTGCTAAGTTGACTATTGTTCGTCTTCTGGTGTCCTTTACAGCTTTTCATTGCTGGCCCCTTCACCATATGATGTCAAGAATGCCTTCCTTTAGGGTAATTTACTTGAAATTATCCATATGGATCTTTCGCCGGGTTTTAGGTTGAAGGAGAGTATTCTGGAAAAATATGTCGTCCCGTAAGTCTCTTTTGATTGAAGCAATCACCGAGGACGTGGTTTAGTCGTTTTAACAACGTTTTCTTGTTCATGGATTTTGTCCAGTGTCACTTTGATCACACTTGTTTTATTCATCGACTTACTGATAGTCGATGTATCAATATATTAGTATATATTGATGATATTATTTTTGCTAGAGACGATACCTCATTTATTGATTAGGTAAAAAAAGATTTTGGCGGTGCTTTTGATACTTAGGATTTGAGCCCACTCAAGTAATCATTGGTATTGAGGTTATCCGTTCTCTTCGTGAGATATCTCTTTTTCTCAAAGAAAGTACGTTCTTGATCTTCTTCAAGATTGTGACATGTTAAGGTGTAAGCCAACCTCTACTCCTATGGATCCAAATTTTAAGCTTTTAGCTGAATTTGGAAAGTTACTTTCTAATCCATCTACATATCAATGCCTGGTTGGTCATTTAATTTACTTGACAAATTCGATACCCGACTTGACTTTTGCAATTGACATAGTTAGTCAATTTATGCATGTTCCTCGCAAGATTCATATGGATGCAATTTTTCATATCTTGCGGTATCTGAAGACCTATATGGGTCTTGGCCTATTCTTTTCAGCTGGTACTCAATCTGGTTTTTCATACTTCACCAACGCTGATTATGTTAGGTCTAAAACTAATCGACGTTCCACATCTAATTTTTGTACTTTCTACAGTCATTATTTTATATGAAAAGTAAGAAGCGGGCAGTTGCCTCATGATTTTCGGTTGAGGTTGAGTATCGGTTTATAGCTTAGGGCACTTTTGAAATACTTTGGCTTCGATCTTTTCTTACTGAGCTAGGCTTTGAGGAAAAAGAATTATCTCGCTTATTTTATGACAACAAATCTGCCATTATGCTTGCCTCCAATTTAATCCTTCAAGAATTATAATTTATATTTTATGAAATTACTTCTGGGTTGAAGTAAGATTTCATAATTACATTAGGTACACACATCTTAGGCTACAATAGGGACTTGTGAAGTAAATAAGATGTGTGTACCTAATGTAATTATTAAATCTTATTTCAATCCAGAAGTAATTTCATAAAACATAAATTATAATTATTTCTACTAAAAAATTATAATTGCACTCCTATTTTTATTCTCAAAACTGAATTATTCGAGCTTCTGTTCTTAAATGTTTATTTATTCTCTTCCACATTAAGATTATAAATACCCGCCGATTAAATTAAAATACTGACATTTTTATTTAATCAGTTTCTTTGAAAAATTCTTAAGAATTTTCGCTCAACTTATTCGACATATCAGATTATAAAATCTACTTGCAGAGTTTGACACAGTCAAAATTTACAAGTTTCCTCACGGGGGTATTATCAATCCCGATCACGGGACGTAAATTCGTTAATAATTAATATCCACCATATAATTAAAACCGTTATTCAACTCACCGGGATTATTGATCCGTAAAAAATCGCACCCTCTAATGAATTAAAATAATGAATATTAAATGTACGTGTATAATAATTATTTTGGGATTAAGAGTACAAGCACTCATAATAACTATTGGTTGTAAATTAATTTATATAATCAATATAAAATTAATTACCTCAACATGGTCTTGTTCAATACACACAAAGTGTACTAACACAATGAGTATGAACAATTGTCGAAACAATTACCGTTCCTCGTAATAAAGATAAATCTACTAAAATATTGTGCTACAGCCGTACCAATAGTGTATCCAATTCCATCAAAGACTGTGAATCAAAGACTTATATTCTATAAGAACCAATAATATGGTCTTCTGTGTATAAGCCAAACTCTATTGATCAGATTAAATACTATGTATAACAAAAGACACTCATGCACAATTATTAAATAAATAATGAAAACGCATATATTTGCTCATGAATATTCTCATAAAATAAAAAAAATTAATTTTATTAATAAATAAAATTAAATACCAAAACTAAAAATATGATTTTTAGTATACAATCCTGACATCATAAACGGATTAATCATATAGAGATGTATATTCATTTTATTCAGGAAAAAGTTTGAGCAGGCATTCTAAGTCCTTTTTTTGTCTCTTCATTTGATCAGAGTGCAGAAATGTTAACTAAATCTGTGGAAACATTTTTGCTCCGGTCATCAATTGTCAAGTTGGGCTTAATTGACATCTTTACTTCAGTTTGAGGGGAGTATTGGAAGCAATATAATAGGAAATTAGAACTTTTTTGATTATTTGAGAGTTTATTTTTTTAATTTTTTTTTGGAATCCTAGTCTATTAAAATAAATAGATAGTTATACTTCTTTAAAGGTAGGCCTTAAATTATAGAATTCTTCCCCCGCCCCCCCAATTCCGTTTATGTACGTGTCTCTTAAACTAGTTCATCTTAACTTAACAGCAAACAGAGAACCAGATTTCTTTCTGTTGCATAAGTTGTTCACATATAATACAATAGCTTATTCTGCAATTTCATTTATTCTGTCTAAACATTATTTTCTTCCTTCATAATGATTGTTAGGTTGGCCTTCAACTCTTCATTTCTTGATGATTATATTGTTGCTGAAGTTTCAAATATTTTTTGTCATCTGTACGTGATTGCATAATCTGAGGTGCAGAGCCTGCGCGGCTGTGATTCAATATTCATTCTCAGGATAAAACATGGTTTCTATATGTAAACACAATTGACGTTTTCTTTTAAAGAATGTCTCATGATTCCTGATAATTTTTATTGTAAAGCTGGATATGGAAAAAAAAGGTACATAGGTATTTAGTATTTAGTATGATAAAGTTGAATGAAATAGTTGGGTCTAAATTGATAGCTGAGGTCATTTGTTTTGTTTGGTTGGTTTTGGTGTTCCAAATACATACATACATACATACATATATATATATATATATACACACATCTTGGTTATATTTGTCTTTTATCCATTCTATTTATGAGGAATTTCAAATACCTGAAAGTATCACGGCCTTTTCCCCAGGAATTGATAGCTGAGATTGGAATGCTTGAAAAGCAAATAGATGAACTTGAAGCTGAATTAAGAAAGGTACTTCCTCAACGGTCCCCCACCACCTGAAAACCCCATTGCAATTGCAGTATTCTCTTCATTAAATGCTTTTCAATGAAGTTCAGTTCTTCCTCTCTTTTTGTACTTGTCACATGCATGATGTTGTACATTTGTACCAGGCCTCATATGTACATTGGTTAATCAATAATTTAGTTTCTCCCATTTTACATGGTGTCATGGACTCTTCAGTATAGATGGAATTCCTGAATATTATCGGACAGAGCGATGCATGGGCATGGTATACGGGTCTTTACATGTTCAGTATTGGACAATTCACTTGATGGAGCATCTAACTAAGGAATAAAAGAACAGTTAACTAATTTATTTGAAGTTTTTTAGGACATCTCAACTAGTTTTATTGTGATTGTATAGGATACCTCTAATAAGCAATTCTGTGCGTATACTTCATTTCTGTGTAGGTTAAGGATGAAGCAAAATTGGTCATGGTATGAAATTACATAGCTATCCGCATACTAAGATTCAGACTGTCATTCTTCAATTGCAACATCCTGACAAAAGTGGCAGTAACACGGTGAATTTGGCAGCGGTTTATTTACCTTGTTAAGTTACCAATTGTTTTAAAAGTTTAAACTGTTAAGAAATGAACCCAACAATGTATATTAAGTTATTTAACATTATTCCTCATGTGCGATCTTGTCTTGAAAGTAGAAGAAAAACAAACTAAACAAAACATGTGTACTAACAAAGCCAAAATATAGTGCACAATAATTAACATAACAGGGGAACAAGATTTGAACTCAGGACCTATTGGAACCAAAGTTCTGATATCATGGTAAGTCACCAATTGTTAGGCAATAAGTTTAACAATTTATATTAAGTTATCCAACATACATGTTTTACTTATGTATTTATTTTTGGGGGCGGGGGTGGGCTTGGGAAGGTGTAAGGGGTGATATTAGTAGTGTGTGGTGGCTGTGTCACATAGTCATCATTGTGGGGCCATAAACTGGCTTTCCTGAGTGTTTTCTTGTGAAGTATAGTCATATTTTTGTCAATTGATGTTAAGAATAATGAGAAGCTGTACCCAAAAGGATAGGCGAGTACTTTTATTTATAATAAAGTTAGGCCGCACCATTGCATCCCTACACCCACACCCGCACCCACAGAATAAGAACTATATAATAATAATACTACTAAGATACTTATATATCTAACACTTCCCTCAAGCTGGAGCATATATATCCACCACGCCCAGCTTGTTACATAAATATGAGACACGCAGACCCAGTAGGGATTTAGTGAAAATATCGGCCACCTGGTCTCCTGTAGGGACTGACCCAAAAGTCACAACACCATTTTGATATTCTGCACGGACAAAATGGCAGTCAATCTCAATGTGCTTCATTCTCTCATGAAATACTGGGTTTGTGGCAATGTAAATAGCCGAGGTATTATCAACCAAGAGTCTGGCAAATCCTCGAAGAGGGAAGTGTAACTCTGTCAAAATCTGCTGTAGCCACATAATTTCAGCAGTCGCTAAAGCTATAGCTCGGTATTCGGCCTCAACACTAGACCGGGAGACCACAGTTTGCTTCTTGCTCTTTTAGGAAACCAAATTCCCATCAACAAAAATAAAAACACCAGATGTGGATCTCCTGTCAAATGTACATCTAACCCAATCAGTATCAGAGTACCATTTCATTCCCATATGACTATGATCATAAAACTGAATGCCCTTCCCTGGGTTTTTGAGCAAGTACCGAAGGATGCGTAATACTGCTTGCCAATGGAAAATACGGGGTTCAGACAAAAACTGACTGACTATACTCACCGGATAAGTAATATCCGGATGAGTCATAGTAGTAAGATAATTCAGTTGTCCCATTGTACGGCGATACTTGTCAGGATCAGAAAGAGGCACGCCTCCTTCGGTTCTAGTTTGACATTAGTCTCCATATGTGAGTCCAACCTTTTAGCATTCATATATCTTGCACGCTCCAGAATGTCAAAAACATACTTTTGTTGATAAATGAACACACATTTCTTATTCCTGGTTACTTTAATGCCCAAGAAATATTGAAGTTCACCAAGATCTTTCGTCTGAAACTTGGTACCTAGGAATGATTTAAGCTCAGCAATCCCTCCATCATCACTACTAGTAATAACAATGTCATCCGCATAGACGATGAGTAATATGCACCCCACTGAGGTATGACGAAAGAATACAGTATGATCATTTGCGGATTGCTGAAGACTAAACCCTTGTATGACAGAACTGAACCTGCCAAACCAGGCCTTAGGAGACTGCTTCAGACCATATAAGGAGCGCTTTAAACGACATACATGGTTAGGAGACCCCCCATGAGCAACAAAGCCGGGTGGTTGCTCCATATAAACCTCTTCCTCCAAATTACCATGAAGGAAAGTATTATTCACATCGAGTTGATATAAGGGCCACTGATGAGAAGCAGTCAGCGATAAGAACAGACGAACGGAAGCTATCTTGGCAATATGCGAAAAGGTATCAAAGTAGTCCAGGTCATAGGTCTGAGCATACCCCTTGGCCACTAAACGAGCCTTTAAATGCTCAAGGGGGCCATCAGAATAAAGTTTGATTGCATAAACCCACTTACATCCGATTGCATTCATTTCCTCAATCATAGCCTTGCGCCAACCTGGATGAGAAAGAGTATCGACAGCAGAGTAAGGCAAAGTATGCTGATCAAGAGTATTAATACCCTGTTGGACAGTAGCCGGTAAACCACGATAGGATGTAGTATATAGGAAATGATCTCTACAACTACGATAAGATTTGCGTAAAGCAATAGGAAGGTCACTTACCTGATCAGAGGTTGGATCCGGTTGAGGAGATACTGACTCGAGTAGTGGAGAGGTGGTGGAGCCTAGTGACACTGAGGAGTCGGAGTAAGAACAAGTGCCTCGGAGACAGCAGGCGGAGACTACTTGGGAATAACAACCGGAGGACTAGTTACAGGAGAACATGCCCCTGGTAAATCAGGGGAGAACTGATACAGCAAAATCTGATCTAAACCATCATCAATAGAGGAGAAAGGTGTAGTAGTTGACCCATAGAATGAAGTAGATTCAACAAACACCACATTTTAAGAAACAATAAAGCGTCGCAAGCCAGGACTATAACATCGATATCCTTTCTGGGTTTTAGGATATCTCATGAAAGCACACTTTAGTGCGCGAGCATCCAACTTTGTCACATTTGGCCTAGTACCTCTCACATAGCAGACACACCCAAAGATCTTGAGTGGTAAAGAAAAAGAAATCTGCTAAGAGAGTAAAACAGATAAGGGTGTAGCACCATGTAGGATAGAGGAAGGCAATCGATTCATATGATAACATGCGGTCATCACAGCTTTACCCTAGAAAACTTTGGGAACTTGCATCTGAAACATCAAGGCACGTGCAGTTTTCAGGAGATGTCTATTCTTTCTCTCAGCCACCCCATTTTGCTGAGGTATGTCAGGACATGATGTCTGGTGAATAATCTCATGTGTATGTAGGTAGGAACCCAACATGCCACCAACGTACTCACCTCCATTTTCATTATGGAGGATTTTCACAGTTGTACCAAATTGAGTGTGGACTTCATTATAAATGGCAGTAAACACAGTAAATAACTCAGACCGCTTTTTCATAAGATAAAGACAAGTAGCGTGAGAATAGTCATCAACAAAAGTCACAAAATACCGAAAATCAAATAAAGATGTGACAGGATATGGTCCCCAAATATCTGAATGAACTAAAGAGAAAGGACTCGTGGTTCTATTATTCTGTCTAGACATATACGGCACACGTAGGTGCTTAGCAAATCTACACGACTCACATTCCAACTGTGTAACCTGACTTAAATTGGGGCATAGTTTCTTTAAACTTGGCAAGGAGGGATGACCCGACCGACAATGTATATCAAATATCTGAGACGATCGCCTGAAGCATCCAACATCCACTGTCTCATCTAGCACATACAGGCTATCTACCACCCGTCCTCTACTGATAGTATTTCTTGAAACTAGATCCTGAAAAGCACAATGATCAGGAAAAAAGTGATTGAGCAGTTCAGATCCCTGGTAATACGACTCACAGATAGTAAATTAAACGGATTAGCAGGAGTATGTAAAACATCAGAGAGTGTAATAGATGGAGATAGAGTAGCTACTCTCTGCCCTTTTATCTCCAACGTGCCGCCATTAGCAACAATCACCCAATTATGTTCAGAGGTCAATTTATAAGAGGAAAAAGTACCTGTGGAGTGGGTAGAAGCACCCGACTCTATCACCCATGATCTGGGGTGGCTGGTGGCTATGGCTGGAGAGAGGCTAGGGTTTTACAGTAGCTCTGATACCATGTTAAGAATAATGAGAAGCCGTACCCAAAAAAATAGGCGAGTACTCTTATTTATAATAAAGTTAGGTAACACCATTACATCCCTACACCCACACACACAGAATAAGAACTATATAATAATAATACTACTAAGATACTTATATATCTAACAATTGATATGGGTATGCAGAAAATATATAGAAGTGTTGATGTCATCCATGGGGTGTAACTCCTTTGAGTTTGGCATTAATTTAGTTTCCTGCAAGACTTTTTCGACCATGAAATGCGAAAATGTGTTGGTTGACCTATGGAATGTAATTTTAGTTAGTTGAAGAACATTGAGATGTACAAATGTTGAGTCTCTGTTTGTTTTGCTACTAAGGAACTGTCATTTTGTCTTTTTCCTTTTAATTGGAAATGAATTTATTTGTAAATTCTAAGAAGTATGGACACTTTTAAGGAGGCGTGTCGTGTTAGAGACGACACGACACGACACTCATTAGACATTCCTAAATTTGTGTACGACATGTTTTAACCGTGCCTTAATTAAAAAAATTAAATTTATAATATCATTTATATTTTTGACACTTGGCAGATATTTAGAGTCTTCGACGATTTTTCTTGAAGTTTGTGAACATGTCTTATGTGATGAATTTTTTCATAGTAATAATGTTTTATATTTTTTTTAAATGCAAATTCTGTACGCTAAATATATTTTAAAACATTTATAAGCTGAAATATAATAAGGATTTTTAGTTTTATTAGTGATATGTTGTATTTTTCAATTATTACTGAATTAATTATTTATGCATTTGACATATAATAAACATAAAAAAATAGATTGTTAACATGTTCTAAGCATATCATGTCGTTCAATTTTTTAAATTTGACATATTGGCGTGTCCTTGTCGTGTTGGCGTACCCATGGTTATGCTATTTAGGCTGAAGTTTATGGAGGTTCAATCTCAGTCCATGCTGTCAAAACATCTGCCTCTGTTTTATAGTCATTACAAGTATTATGAACTTCGTATTCGCTCAAAGAAAATATGTTGTTTAGTTTGGGACAAAAACTTAATTTTGTTTGATTTAGTCAGAGAGTGCTTCGTCAGTTTTTGGTGAAGAGCACTAATAAGTGCATGGCATTCCTGTAATATGCACTGTGAGTGTTTGGTGTCCTTCAACTAAACATTAATGACGTATATGATCATGACAAACTTCAAAGTTGAAACTTGACCTATTTTTTTCACTAGTCAGATCAGTTTTCGTCATTAACATCTCCATGGTGACTAACCGTATCACATCTTATGAGACTGAACGGCTGGCATAGGTCCATACCTCATTAGCTGCTGCACGAGCTCGTCTTCAGAATTCCAGGGAAGAAAGAGAACAGTTTGATGAAGCAAGTAATCAGATTCTTGAACACTTCAAGACAAAGGTATGCAATGCAGCACAGTAGGCGCTTGCTATCAATACAATTTCTAGTCAATCTGATTCAGAAATTGTTTTCTAAGACGCTTTGCAATGTGCGCCCCCCATTTTTGATACCGTAAATTAATAATTTTACAATTGTAAAATTGTAGGAAGATGAACTGTCAAGATCTCTTGCTTATTATAGAGCGGAAGAAGATGTTTGCAATGCATTTGTTAATTTTCTGGAAGGTACCTGGGCGTTCCAGTCCAAATATACAGAGCAAAAGGAGAACCTGGTCAAGTAAGAACTACTTATACTCTTTTGGCTTTTGGTTCTCAAACAAGAACTCTTTAATTATCAGAGGATTGCATCAAGAATAGAATAGAACATCTCGGGTTTTTCCGTTCGTATTTTATTTAGCCACATTCTTGAGTTCAATAATTAGTAATGTGGATGTTTTTATCTAATAATTCTTGTTACATGGTACTAGTGATGAACTGAGGAGGTACGGTGACTATTTTGTGAACTTGGCTATTCCTCTTTTATCTGCATACAAGGTATTCGTTCACTTGACCATATACATTATCGAATTTTATCGCATTTGGCTTGTCACCTAATACCGTTACACAAATTTATTTTTTCATATTATGAGGGTGTTTGTGAGATATTATTTTTCAGCTTTTAGGTTATAGGTCAGCAAAAAGTTAAAAGATACAAACAAGCGTGCTTAGTTTTTTGCTTGTAGCTTTTGATTCTAAATTAATAAATTTAAATTTTACTACTTAAAATTATAAGTTTATAGCTGTAACAAATACTTATAACTTTTGCTTAAAGTTACTATTACATTTTTTTAATTATAATCTATAAGTTCATAATTTTAATTATACCAAACACCCTCTAAGCATGTGTGTAGGTCTGGGTGTATTTGATCTCTCTCTCTCTCTCTCACATCAGGATGGATTGGGGTCTTCTATCACCACTTTTAGGGAACTTGTGGAGAAGTTGAATTCAATTGAAAGGTAAATTATAATTTAGTTCCTTTGAAATCACAATCCGAGGAGGATTTGTACTTAATAATTATTAGCATGTGCCAGGTCAAAATCAACAGCTTGTTTGGATGATGAAAATTCACGTGCAATAAACTCTAAAAAGAATGTTGAAGAAGAATATATTATTTCTGAAGCCAAGGTATGGATTTGTCTCCATGTTTGTCTTGAATCATAATACTTATTTACAAAATTAATCACAATTCAAAATGAATGGTCTACATTCATTTGGAGTGTGGCTTATTTTATGGGTATATGGCATTTTTGTAATTTTCCTTTTAATAACATTTCTGTCCATAATTCTTTGCCCCCAAAAAAAATCTAGGGTATATCTGTTCATCTTTTGGAGCAATTTTTTTAAGAACGTTTCCTTTAAATGTTGTTTAATTTTACAGCTGACAAATTCTTAGGACGAATGACGTAGGTTTGATTAATTAAGTACGTTAAATTAAATATAATAATTATTTTTTTGAGTATTTTAAAACACCGAAACAAAAAGTTTCAAAAAGCACAAACAGAACAGATTTTTGATGTTATATCTACCAGCAATAAATGGTAGAGACAATCAATCTTAATTCTTTTTATTTATTGAGCTTTTTTGAGCATTTCCAACACATTTTTTTTAAAATAACTAGTCGAATTACAAAGAAAGTACCATTTCTATTTTAAGTAACTATTTTTTCATATATATACTCTAACAATATAATGTATAGATGTCCGTACAAAATGTATTGATATCTGTAAAAGTAGTAGGTTTTACACAAAAAAGTATATTGATATTAAATTTTTTTTGTCTATTATCTAAAGTTCATTGATCTCTCTTTAGCAGCACTTTTCATTTAAACTAAAGCATTTCTAACAAGTTTTCTATATGAGGCATGATGATTAAAGTAACTAGCTTAACCTATTTTCATTATATTCAGCAGGTCTTTTATTTGACTAGCTTATAAAAAAAAAAGGGTAAATTACATTGACCCCCTATGAGGTTTCTGACAAAATTACTGATCACCCATGTAGTTTAAAAAATGACACAAATTTCTCGTGAGGTTTACTTTTAATATCAAACTAACCCATTTTCGTTAAAACTAACAGAATTTATCTTAAAATCACCCTCAAAACCACCTCAGCCCAAAACTACCTCTAAAACCACCCCAGTTGAAAACCACCCTCCCAAACCCTCTCTGCTCTCTCTCTCTCTCCTCTATGCCATCTCTCTCTCTCTCCCCCCCCTTCTCTCTTTCTCTCCTTTCCCTCCATCTGTTCTCCCTCTCTCTCTCATCTCTGCCGTCTGTGGGGGTCGGCGATGTGGAGTCGTGCGGCGACGGCGGTGAAGGATCGGACGTGAAGAGAGAGAGAGAGACCGCAAGGGGTTATATATATAGCAGAGAAAGAGAGAGCGAAGACCCTCTCACCGCCGATCCCTCATCGTTCGATCCCTCACCACCGCCGACTTTCTTACCGCCGCCACTGCGCTATCCCACGCCGCGGACCCCCACCGCGCGACCCCACAGACGGCAGAGATGAGCGGGAGAGAGGGAGAGCAAAGGGAGAGAGCAGAGAGAGGGAGATAGCGAGAGAGATAGGGTAGATAGCAGAGAGAGAGAGAGAGAGAGAGAGAGAGGGTTTGGGTAGTGGTTTGGGAGAGTGGTTTTCAGGTTGAGAAGGTGGTTTCGGAGGTGATTTTGGGATGAATTTTGTTAGTTTCAACGAAAATGGGTTAGTTTGATGTTAAAATTAAATCTCATGGGAGGTTTATGTCATTTTTTAAACAACATAAGTGGTCAGTAATTTTGTCAAAAATCTTAGGAGGGTCAGTGTAATTTACCCAAAAAATAAATATAACTAGCAAAATTTTTTTTTTCTATAATAGTTAATCAAATAAAAGGCTTGTTAGAAAAGGTAAAAAAAAATTTGACTAATTATTTTAGTTATCAGACCTCATATAAAAAACCTATTGGAGATGCCTTTAAAGGTTTTCGTTGTAAGAACTCTTAAAAATGACCATTTTCTTTTAGAAATAATCTTTCTGGATGAGTCTAAAGGCCTACAGTGGTTTGTGCGTCAATCTATTTTATCCTTAAAGGTGTCATTCTTTGCATTTCTTGTCTCAATTTCAGTTTATATCCACGTTCAGTGTTGTAGAAAGCATCAAAAAGCTGATCTCTGAAAACGAAGAAATTTACAGGTCAGGTGATGCTGAACAACGGTAGTGTATAAAACTGTATATCCTGTTTTTATTTTATTTTATTTTATTTGTAAAGACCAGCCAATATCATTTTGTGGGTTTATAATGGGTCTACAATCATCAATTCGAATTGTTTATCTTATAGACCTCATAAAAAAAATTATTTATACAAAAATTTAAATTAATCGAATATTAATAAACACATGAACAAATAGCATTTTTTTATCAAGATACTCTCAAGACCAACCAACATCATTTTGTAGGTTTAGAATGAATCTACAACAATAATCCGAAATGTTTATTTTATAGATCTCATAGAAAAGACTCTCTCTGTAAAAATTTAAATTGATCGAATATCAATAGGCACATGAACAAATAGCATTTTTTGGGTCAAGATGCTCTGAAGACCAACCAATATTATTTTGCAAAAATTTAAATTGATCAAATATTAATGAACATATGAACAAACAACATTTATTTGTCTTGATGATCTCTAGAGCAACCAACATGATTTTGTGGGTTTAGAATAGGGTCCAAAACAACAATTTGAATCGTTTATCCTATAAGTGACCTTTGACCTTTTGACTCAATGGTATGAGTATTAGTCTTTTATGAGTATTAGTCTTTCAAATAAAAAGTTAAAAGTTTAAATTTTACTTGGTAAAAAATGTGAAAGTTGTAAATATGTCAGAGCTGTTAGAAAAAAAAAAAAGAACAAAACAAAAAACTCACATAAAAGACCTCTTGCACAAAAATTTATATTGATTGAATATCAACACATGAACAAATTACATTTTGTACTATTGAAACTTAAACCTTCTATTGTGAACTAAAACTATTTATTTTGTAAAAGAAAATATCGATTTGTTTACATGTTGATTAATTGTCTAATTAAATTAAAATTTTGTATGAATAATTTTCTCTGCAAGCCTCTTATGAGATAAACCTCTTATGAGATAAATGGATAAATGGATAAATGGTTTGAACGATCTACCTCATACCCACAAAATGGTGTGATAAAGAGGTAGGTTTATTAATCTTGAAGGTAAGCTTGACTTTATTTTTTATGCCATTTCTTGGTCAATGTGGCCGGTGATTCATCACTCTTTAAAAAGTGGGAACGTGATAAAATTTGTGATCAGGCATGGTGATGATCAAAGGTTCAAAGAGTTATTTGACGATCTTGAGAAAATAAAAGACGAATTTGAATCCATTGATAGACCACAATTGGAAATTGAAACTCCAACCCGTAAAGCAGAGAAGGCATCCACCGAGAGGCCTCAAAGAAGTTCATCTCCTAAGCCCGAACTGGACCGAACGGATGAATTTGACTCCGGTAACAGATCGGTGTTGGAATCAGAGACGACTCCAAACCGAAAATCAGAGGTGCCATTATCAAAAGAGAGTTCTGAAGGTAGTCCTCCTCCTCCTGATCTCAATCTGGCCTCAAATGACAAACTTGAATCCATTGAGAGATCGAAGATCGTAATTGAGACTCCAAGCCAAAGAGCAGAGAATGCATCAAAAGAAAGTCCACGGAATGAGGAATTTGAATCCATTGAGAGATCAAAGTTGGAATCTGAGATTACAGCGCAAACTATACAGATCCTACAAATCGAATCAGGAGAAATGGCGCCGGCTGAGATTTTGCAACGGAATCGAGGTGAACTGTCTGAATCTACTACGATTGAGGGGGAAAAGGCATCAGAAGATGCTGAGGTAGAAGTGTTGAAGGTGAAAGTTGAATCGGAGAAAGATGGCGAAGAAAACTCGGCTGAGGAGATCGGTGGCTGGGAATTCGATGAGCTTGAGAAGGAACTCGAGAGCAGCGACGTGTCAAGAAAATAGCCCGAACTTGCCTCTCTGGCAGCTGCGCTCCGACTGTTTCGGCGGCATTAGGTGAGATTTTCAAAATGAGATTTTTTTATTTTTAAATTTATTTTTAAATTTTTGTGTTTTTCATTTTGATTTTTATGATACAAAATTATTGGTTAAAATTTTTAATTATTTTTTTAATTAATAATAATATTAATTCGTTTAATCTTTCTTATCACATAGGTATTTAGCCAAGTTAGTTACAGTAATTTTTAGTTTCTTATTATTGAATTTAGCTATAACTTATAATTTTTTTAAAATATTTATAATTTTTACTATAAATTATAATTATTTTTATTTTATTTAAACTATAAATTATAATTTTTATCAAATTTTTATAATTTTTATTATAAATTATTAATTTCAACATTGTTTTTGAATTATAAATTTATAATCCAATGACATAAGATCTAACATAAAGGTCAGGGAGGGAACAAAGAGTTGACTGTCATAATAAAAAAAAACAAAGAATTAACTGTATATAAAAGAGAATGAAATGTGTGTTTAACATAGTTATTGCTTAGTTTTTTGTTATTAATTTTAATTATAAAATATAATTTTTTTAAAATATTTATTATTTTTGTTATAATTTATAATTATTATTTTATTTTAGTTACAAGTGATAATATTCATTAAATACTTACAATTTTTATTATAAATTGTAATTTATAAATTATTAGTTTCAATAATATTAAACACTATTAAACACTACTGTTAAATTCTTTCATTATTAGTCATTTATGTTTGGATGTTTAAAAAACTTGATTTTTAATGTATTTAACTTTTTTTAAAAAGTGAAAAAATATTTGAGATAATTTGTTTAGCATAGTTTTTTTTTTTAAATTATAATATATCAAATGTTACATCTTAAAAGCTGTTTTGTATATTAAAAATAAGTTTTAAATATACCAAACAGAGACTAAATAAATATGTTTTGTTATATTATTTAATAAAAACAGCATTGCAGTTGCCTAATAATGCTAATCCAGCGGAGTTAAAATAAATTTATTTAAGTCAATGGTGGGTAAATTATATTTACTCTTCTATTAATTTAAACAGTAAAGTGTTTAAATATAGGATGAATTATATAAATTGAATAAAAAAAAGGGTAATTTGGGGTTAAGTCTTATTTTAAGGTTTTTTTTATTATTAGATTTTAAAATTAGATTAGTTTTGTGATAGGTCTTAATTTGAATTGATTTTTTAAAAACACATTTATTGAACTATTTTTGCGTTTCTCAGTACAAATAATCAATTTTGAATATTGAGATTTTATTCACTTTAAAATTTTAATATTTGACGAATCAGTTTCTTTTTGTGCCAAAAAATTTGATATTCTATTGAAAGTTTTCATTTTCGATGAATATTCCAACGCCATGTTCAAGTTTATTTTGTATTTTAATTCATTATTTTGCAATTTAATGCATTTTTAAGTTTTATTTTTTTTTTTTCATCCACGATTTTAATAGCGAGTTGTTAATTTTTGTAATGAAAATATTTTTTCTTTGTAAACATGTAAATTGCAGAAAATAATACAATAAATTACAGAAAATAATACATTAATTACAAAGTGATAATAATGATATAATAATACTACATATTCACTAACCATGCATTATTTTTTACATGATCACACTAACTATGATACATTAAATTGTAAAAAATGAATCATTAGCTACAACTTACATAAAATACATGTGATGACACAATAAATTACAGAAAATGATATTGTACAGGTTGATGATAATGATACAATGATACTATATGTTCACTAACTAAGTATTATTTTCTTAACATAATGCAAACAGTAATTTGAAAAGGAAAACCGTAATTGAAAGAGACAAGTTTTCGTGAAAAATATAAACAATAATTTGAAAAGAGAAGAATCATCGGTAATTTGTAAAAAAAAATTGTAAAACTCAAAAAAATATCTTGTTACCGTATAACTTTAATTAAAATTGATAAAGGGTATAAGAGTCTATTTTTTAATTAAAATTTTAAAAAATAATTTTATGAAATACAATATTTTTGATAAAGATTAATTCTCAAGTATTTTTCTAAAATGGGATTTATTCCTAATTTTTGCTAAAAACAAACATTGCTGATTAAATTTAAGGCTGCGTCTGAAAATTTAGCACGTGCCTGGTACATGACATTAGGAAAATTATTAGGTGCTCTTGGCTTATAATATATGTAATGTTACGTGATATTTTTAATAAATAAATAATCATAATTTGAATAGTGTGAATTATTTTTTATTTTTTAATTATTCAACAAAGATAAGTTATCATATTTTATTAAAAAAATTGTTACTACCATATTAGATAGTACCACGTAGACTTGATACATGAGTGGTGTTTTGTATTACTGAAATTAATAGATTATAAATTGTAATTTGTAACAAAAGTGATTACGGTTTAGTAAAAATTATAACTTATAACTAAAATAAAAAAAAATTATAATTTGTAATAAAAATGAATAGTAAAAAAATTAAAAATTACTAATGCCAAACATCCCATTGTACTACAGTAGCACCGAATAATTACCAGTGAGACTACTGTTGTCACTTTTGGATGTCAGTTTAGCGCCATCAGCATGTGACCAATCAATCTCACATGGATTATAGCACAACTGGGCAGCCCAGGTCTGGGGTGTCCCATTCAAGACGTATGGTTCGGTTCGGTGGCCTCCACTCAACTCTGGAAGAACCATCACAATTGAAATCAACAAAATTATCACGTAAAATAGTACAGTATCACGGCATCGAATGATGGATTATCTGAAAATATGGTGCCAGAAATTATTCAGAAATCTCGTAACAAGCGAAATTAATTGTGTTGTGATTTACATCTAAATAATATAAATAATTCTGACCGTTTTTTTTTTGTTTGTCTTTTTGTTAAATATGTAAAAGAACTGTAGAATCCAAGACTCGAAATTCAATGGCAGAGATGGAAAATTATTTCTAAAGCGGTGATTTTGAGAATTTATGTTTTGATTTTATTTTTTAATTTTATAATTTTTTTGAGTTTTTATCAAACAGGTAATTTTAATTTTTTGATTTTTTAACTCAAAAAAATCAAAAAATTAAGATTACCAATTTGGACTTTTAAAGTATTTTTTTATATATATAAATAATGTGTTAGTAATGCCCCGTTTGGATAAATAACTTATTTGCTTATTGTGAAATAAGTAAAAATATAAATAAGCAAATTAGTTTGATTAATTTGATTTTTAAGTAATTTATTTGTTTATTTTTGTTTATTGACTTAAATAATAAGTACGTTTGGTTAAATTTAATTTTAAATTTTATTTATTTACTTATTAACTTAAATTTTATTTATTTAACAAATTAAACAAAATTATTTATTTAATTATAAATAAGCTAAATAAATAAATAAATAATTTATACAAACGAGACCAACATCATATAATGCTTGGAATTAACTAATAATTACTCTCTAGAAATAGACTAAGAGAGAGAGAGAGAGAGAGAGAGAGTGAGTGAGTGAAGAAGTTACAGGAAAGTACAAACAAATAGCATTGAGCTTGGGATGCATCCTTTTCCATTCTTCAATGTCCAGTTGTCCCCCGGCCTTGAAATGCTGTACCCAATGCAGCGCTCACAGCCAATTAGGGTCGGTTTGGCTCCGAAGAGCATTTCCAATACTTCTTTTTTAAATAACTAGTTAAATTACAGAAAAAAAAAGTATAATTTTTATTTTAGTTAATTATTTTTGTATATATACATTTTAACACTATTTTTTATTTTTGATATTCATTTAATTAAACTATAGCATCTCTAACAAACTCTGTATATAAAACTTGCTAATTAAAGTAGATAGTTTAACTTATTTTTATCATATCTATATAAAACGATAAAATTGTCTAATTTAAACAGAAAATAAAAAAATAACTTTTTATTTATAAAACCAATTTTTAAAAAGTTGTCTTGAAATTTAATTTATCAAATATTCTATTTTAAAATAATTTTAACTTTTTAATTAAAAATACAAAAAAATAAAAAAAATAAAAACTTATAAACTAATTGCTAATAGAAACCTTAGTACTAAAATCAGTTTGTGTGCGTGGGGAAAAGGTGAAAAATCTTTTAAAAAAAACCAAACAGATGCCCCCGTTTTGACCGAGTCAAATAGGAAACACTTCCGTCTCTCTCGCTCTCTCTGTTTTTTACATGTGATATGCTTTTTGAGAAGGGACGGCTCTGCTGTGTGCTCTTCCTTGTTATTTTCAATTGTATTTTTATAATTAGAATTATTTATTTAAAATACATAATTTATTTAATAAATTATTTATATAAATAATTAAATATTAATAGTTATATAATTGAATAATACTTATTTAATTGTTTATTTTCAAAATCAAATCTACAGTGTATTTTTCCTATGAAGGTGCTCCAACTATATATATAACTACTGTTATCGGTTTCGTTTCGACTTTTTTACATAAAAAAAAAAAAAAAAAAAAACTTACTCAACGAATCTTACAAAATAAACTATTTAAAATATAAAAATATATTCTATGATAAAAACAGTCAGCCCATTTCCATCTTTGTTACACATTACAGAATGGCTAAAACCTAGATTGTTTTTATTTTTATTTTATAAACATTATCCGGTCGTATATAATTATTTTTTATGCAAAGAACCTGCTTACCTAATCTTATGAAATAAACTATTTAAAATATAAAAATCTATTCTATGATAAATACAGTCAGCCCATTTCTATATTTGTTACACATTGCAGAATGGCCAAAAACCCTATAAATATCTTGAGAGAAGTGGGCTGGTTTTGAATTTGAATTCGGGTGGCAGAGGTGGTGTGGGAGCCGCAGAAAATTGCCAGAATTATTGGCCCTGTTTGGAAATTTTATTTATTTATTTATTTGCTTATTAGTAAATAAATTAATTTGTTAATAAGTCACTTCGTTTGAGTGAAATTACTTATTTACTTATTTGGCTACTCAAACGAGTTTATTTATTTATTTACTTATTTGGCTACTCAAACGAGCTTATTTAGCTTATAAGGTAATTTATTTGCTTAGTTGCTTATTTAGCTATCCAAACGAACTTATTTGCTTATTTATTTTTGACTTATTTGACTACCCAAACAACGCAACTTATTTTTTAATTTATAAACCAATAAATAAATAAATAATTTTATCCAAACGGAGTCATTAACAAATAGTTCTAAATCCTCTAATAAAATAAACTGTAATATTACTTGACACAAATAACTAATCATAAAAAGTGAATCACAACTATTCATTTGCACTTAAATTTATAATACTTATCAGTTTTAAATATAAATAGATGATTAGCTAGGTTCAATTTTTAAACATTATTAAAATTAAGGGCAAATTACACTTATTCTTATGAGATTTTTGATAAAAATAGAAATTCCTATGTAGTTTTAAAAATTACAGTTACACCCCTTCAGGTTTGATTTTAACATCAAATAGATTTCAACTACTAAAATTTTCGTCTAATTTAACAAAAACTACCGTTTTACCCCAAAATCGCCCTCAAAACTACCGTCTCCTCCAAAACCACCACCTCCAAACTATCACCCCACCCTTCCCACTGTC
>JAOTRH010000025.1:13926651-13940106 GCA_034768845.1 Heliamphora exappendiculata | reverse complement strand
CATCGAGTATGGTCCACACCTCACGAACAGTTGTGGCATTGGCCACCAACACCTCAACGGAAGACTCCATTGAATTCGACAATTTACTGATTAATCGGGCATAGCCACGCTTCCATCTTTTGTACTCTGCAGTTCCCATATCAAGAGAATCTTCGAACAAATGATCCTTATTTTCCATACTTTCGATTGTCAGTAATACCTTTTTCTTCCATAATCATATGTTTGCGGTCCAGTCAATTTCGAATTCACTAATTGTGTGGATAACGAAAACACATCCGTAATTTCTCCTTGTCTATCAGGTCTCACTGGAGAATTCTCAACGCTTGTGGAGCTTTTCTTTGATATCACAATAACTCAAATGACAAACCTCAAGGAATCACGAGGAAACAAACTAACAAGCAAAAAGACTCACTTGCACCTTCAATCAGTCATAAATGGACCACGAATCACACTGTCAATTTATCTCCATAAAATAAGAAATACTACAGTAGCCCTTAGACTCTCAAACCAGCAGTCGGTGAAGACCTTCAAACTGAGAAGCACAGTCGGTGAAAGACCTTCAAATTGAGAAACACAGTTGCCGAAATAGTTATTGGTCGCCGAAATAGTCGCCGAAAAATTCGCAGGTCGCCGGAAAAGCGATTGAATGTGTTATAGGTACTGAGCAAGGACAAGAGACGCTGGAAATAGGCAGAATAGTGGTCGTCGGCGTCGGAAAGAGAGAGAGCGGAGGTCGCCGGCGCTAGAAAGTGGGAAAAACAGGGTCACCGATGCTGGAGAAGGGTCGTCGGTGGGAGAAATAGGGTCGCCAGTGCTGGAAAGTGGGAGAAACAGGGCCGTCGTTGCTTCGTTGGCCATCGGGGAGGTGCGATAGTGTCTTGTGGAGACAGTCGAAGGTGCGGCTAGGGTTTTGGGAGGTCGTCGGGGTTCGAACAAGGGCGAAAGTGGTTGGAGGTGGCTGTGGATAGGGTTTCGGTGTTCGATGAGGACAATGGCTAGGGTTTCGACCTGGTTCAGTTTCGTGGGTGACTGTTGTTGCCGTGGCTGGTGACTGGTGACTGTTGTTGGCGTGGCTGGTGACTGGTGACTGGTGACTGTGGCGTGGCTGGTGACTGTAGGTGGCTGGTGGTTGTGGCTCGTGGCTGGTAGCTGGTGGTTGTGGATGGAAGAGGGAGGGTAGGGTTAGGGTTTCGTGGAGGCTAGGGTTTTACGGTGGTTTTGATACCATGTTAAGAATAATAGAAAGCCGTACCCTAATGGGTAGGTGAGCTCTTATTTATAATCAATTTAGAGAATACTATTACAATCATACACCTACACACGCCGAATAATAATAACATAATAGTAATATAATAATAATAAGCTACTAACATTGTGATGCCAAGTCTTCTGTCAAGGTAGCATTTACCTTCCTGGCCTGTGGGGCTGTGCCCGAGAGATAGCTGTCTTATGATCAGGATAGTGGATCAAAAGCAATGGAAATTGGGCATGGGTCTTTTGTCATAATGGCCCTGAAAATCATGCTTGCATTTCCAGGCCCTGGTTCACAACTGGTATGCTTCTTGTCCTTGTCCTATGATTGCTACAATTTCGGGAGAGTATGGGACAAAAAAAATAAGCTCAATTGGTTTTGAACTAAAGGATTGACAACGAAAGTGCTAATGCTACAACAACTCTGTTAATTGTTATAGCTAAAGAAAAAGAGGAATTATGTTGTGTTGGGTCCTGAGGACCAGGATGGTTGAAGATTGAAACCCTTAGACATTAGTTCACGAAATATGATAATAATTCCCTCATTTTTAGGCCACTCGTACGAATAGGATGTTCAACACCATTCCGTGTGTAAAGCAGAAGTCCCCAAGGTGAAATCGATGGGAATTATTTGAATGCTACCATATGTACATGTGAAGAAATGATCAACGGGTTGTATTTGCCAGAGAATTAGGAGTTCATCAGCTAACATTTTTTCCTAACAGGTCAAGAACTCCCTTTGGAGCTAGAATCCATGCAAGTTTAATTTTTTGATGGATGAGTACTCGTATGGTATGGAATGAACTTATAACAATAAAATTAATTCAATCGTCAATTTATATATAATAAGTTCAAAACCCTAGCCATTCCCATTTTGGATCTTTCTTTTCTCTAACCTACCCTACTCTAGGATTTCAAAGATGAGGAGAAAAACAATAATATCACTACTGTGTGAACAAAAGTTGAGAGTAAGCATTACACAATACTTTACATGTCGATGATAAGTAACAAATTATATAAAAATCTCTTAGAGGTTCTCTATACAAAATGGGCAAAATATGATCTTCAATCTACACATTGGCATCTCCTCACCGTCAAATACCTCCAATTACGCTCCCACCAAATCAGCGACTTTCCCAATCTTCTACGCATTATATTCAGCCTTTGGGGAGAACCTCTAATTCTAAGGTGTACGCATTTTCTACTGGCAGAAAGTTTTACCTATGAGAAAAATGGAACAGCCGTAGATTTGGATTCCTGATTCTGAGAGAAAATGGATAAAGCAATTATGATATTAGGTATTGCCGATCAGCATTTTCAGGTGAAATGAACGAATTGAGTTTACATTAGATCAATGTGTGTCAAAAAACATGCTAGTGAAGTGCTAATTGTCAAATTTTAGCTAAGTTTTGGTTCAAGTTTCTACTTATTGTGTTCATGCTTGAGATGCATCTTTCACCTTCTGAATTTATGCCTCCACTGTCTGCAAACTCTAATGTTGATCAATTATATTGTCTCACTTCAACCTTCTTGTCTTCATGTTTGTCATCCCATGTACATCCTTTTTGTGCTTGTTATTTGTCTTGCATTTTGTTAAGTTTCACATCCATATCTAGCTTATCCAAAGTTTGGCATCTCTTCATATGTTGTAAAAAAATTCTCTCTCAAGTTGGTTGAACCTTTTCTTTTTTTCTTATTTATTTTCACTAGTCAATATAAACTCATTTCATCCATCAATGGGGGTGGAGCCACCAAGGGCTTAGTGGGGGCACATGCTGACTTTAAAAGTACCAATTTCATCTATGGATTGAAAAGAATTTTTTAAAGTTATCCTACTACAATTTTGAACAAATTTAATTTCAGTATAATTTCCAATTTTATTTTTGATTTACCCTTCCTATTGAATTCTAGGCACCGTCAAAGTAATGCCTCATTTGGATGTAGTATGTTTAATTGCTTTAGTTTTGGGAGGTTGTTGATTTGTTAACGTTTGCCTAGCTGAATTATTTTTTTACTAATTTTTTTTTGTTTACATTTGACTTTTTACTAGTTTTAATTTGATTTTTAATACAAAATTCAAAACTCCATTAAATCTCATAAAAAGGTAAAAATTGGATGTTAAATGAAAAAACAAATATAAAATTGTTAAAAGCCATTAAAAAGGTGGTAACAATAATAATTTTTTGATCCCACTCGACAGAGGGAAAAAGAAATTTAAGCCAAAAAGATGGTCTTTCAAATCTCGATGTGGCAATGGGACCTTCTGGACTCCAAACCCGAAGTTTAAGAATTCCATATATTCAGTCCTTATTCTTGGATGGCAGTCTCTTCATTTTGCTTTGGAGGGAAGCTCGAGCACCTCTTAGCCTAATCCTGGCTTTTCCATAGACTTGAATCTTAGAAACCTGGTTCGAGAGACCCTTTCTCAACTTTCAGGATAGACAGAAAAGGGAAAGCTTTCCTCTTCTTCATGAAAGACCACATGACCCCGTTTTTAAGGCATTTAAGCTCTATTACTGTATTAACATTGAATAGGTGCACAACTTTAAAATTTTAGCTCAAACTTGGTGAAAAATATGCTTTCATAAGTTAATTGTTTTGTTGGCACGCATCACCTTTTCTGATTTAAAGTTGAGTAAAAAAATATATGATCCCCAAATTTTGTCCCCTCCAAAGAAAAATCATCGCTCCGCCCCATCTAGCATGCAGCTTTTAGCTTCAGAATGCCTGTGTATCTATCAATGTGTTCTGTTGCTAAATTCTGAGCTGTTTAGCTATACACACAAACAACCATTGTTTCTTTTATGTCCGGATATCATAGTATCTTGACTTCTTGATGGCCTGCTTATATTCTCTTCTTCCTTCTCCTGGTTGAAACATTTTCATATACATGTCTAGCATTGCTGTGTTTCATGCATTGACTCTTTTATTCACCCTGTTGCCTATTACAGCTTAGGCAGAAGATAGATTCAGCAACTTCAGCCATCAAATCTGTATTTGGACAAGAACAAACCCGACATGATGCTGTAAGTCTGATGTCTCAGGGGGGTTGATGCTGTCTTTTGTTGTAATAGGAAGTCCTTAATATTCTGTGTTTGGTTTCTTGTAGGCTGACAAGTTAGAGCGTTTAAGGGAGAGAATGGTAAAAGTACGAGAACTTTTCCGTGACACAGAATCAACAGAATTTGTCATTGTAACGATCCCCACGGTAATGACCTGTAGATTATGGGGCATTGCTCATTTACCTTGTCTATTATGACATGCTTAGTTGCTGTTGTAAAACTAATAGAAAAAAAAAAAAAAACCTATTGGTTCATTAAGAATCCACAGCATGTCTGCCATGAAATATGGGTCCATTCAGTTTATTGTGTCTATTGTGCAGAATAATGTACACAGATCTTTTGCTTGTATGTTGAATAAATTTTTCAAGGGATGAATGGGAGCTCATTTGATTGAAATTCAAGTAGGATAAAAACTTTAGCTGTTACGGAGTGATCCTGACTAGTTAGTTACCAGGGAAAATGTACTCTGTGCTTTACGTCTGTTAGGAAATCATGAACTAGAACTTCACGATTGACAACTTGAAACTATTCTGCTAAGGTGATGGCGATTAATGAGTCTTCAAGATTGCATGCTTCCTTGAAGAAGGAAAATGTTCCTGTCAAGAGGCTTATTGTTAATCAGGTGCTTCCCCCCTCAGTTTCGGACTGCAAGTTTTGTGCAATGAAAAGGAAGGTAAAATCAATTACTAATTTATTTCCAGATTATAAGTGTTTCCTAGAAGTGTGAGAAATCTGATCGTCATATATTTTTGATGAACTGACTGTGCTTCTGAGTACTGCATGTGGTTGACATTAATGCATATTGAATTTTCATGGCACATGGGAATGTTGCAGGATTTCCACGAGAATTAGGTGAATTAATGTCGCTTTAAACCTTGCTCTATCATATTTTTATGAATGGAATATATCTTTTCTCAATTTCTTCCCTCCCATCCTTCTTCTTATAGTACCTATGTTTTGGGGAAGGGGAGTAGGGTTACGAGTATGGGTATGTAATCTGTCCAAGTCAGCTGAGTCAGTTGATGGATTCCCTTATAGTTTTGAAGACTGCTGGTTAGGACATTTGGCCAGTCAAATCCACAAATTCGATTTTGAATATGTGGTTTGGCTCTTTATTCTTCTTCTTCCTTTTCTTCATTTTTTTTTTCGAGGCAATCCTCATTGAGAATTATGGACCACAAATGGAGGCTTGAAGCTGTGCCATTCCACTCATTTTCAAGAATCTGCACCACCAAGGCAATTTCTTATGTTATTGACTTAGTCCACGATTAATGTCTGTTAACTATCATACAAATGTCTGCATTTAAGTTTATAACTTGGACATGTGCGACGCTCTGGTTGTTGCTCTCAATAATATAATTTTGTGAATTGCCACTCTAACACTCTTGCTCATGCTCCTACTTGTACTTTAGGTTATCTAGGTTAAGATTATTCTTATAATACCAATAATGCTACATTTACCACATCTTCTTACCACGTTTTGTTTGCCATCTGATGTGGCATCCTCACACCCCTTGGTGCAATGGGTCCACAATAGCTCTGTTAATATCTAAGGGCTGTGGGTGTGTCACATTTGGTGGGTTAACAAAAAGCAGTAAGAGGAGGTGGTAAGTGTAGATGATTAAAAAGAAAAAAAGTGTGGTAGATGTAGCATTACATTGTGCCGGTATTGTTAATGTATTCAGTTTGGATACATCTCCAGCCTCTTCTGATATGATTTAAATCCCACCATGAAATCAAATGGCAAGATCCAGTCAAAATAGAATTGAACTCGACTTTACATTGTTAAGTAGGTTCGGAACACCATTTGACAATGTGCCAAACCAATAGCGTTTTGATATTTTTCCACTTTCTCCCACTTTTCTCCTATGTTTCTCACCATGTAAACATGTAGCCCCCTTATTATTAGATAGGCACATTGCCACCGTAGTGCTCTGGATCTACCAAATAATAAATACATCTAAGTTATACATTCTTTCATGTGACAAATATTGTAATTTCATCATGTTTTATATAGTGTTTGCATAATTCCATTCTTATTGTGAATAGATAGGCATTAAGTTTTTTCTTAAAGTTTTTTTTTTGTATATTAGGATTCAGATGAAATCCAAATATTCTGTTTCAAATCCGATTACAATGATTGTTCAATCTTTCATATCTGAATCCAGACACAAATATCTGTATTGACAGTTGAATTTGACTTTTGATCTGAAAAGATCCCCACTAAATTTATGCTTGTCCTGTGCAAATTTCTATTTTCTTTCACTTTCTGTCGTGTGGGGCCTGTGGCTGCTCCCTTGTTTCTACAAGTTCCCCCTTCTAATAACTATCTGGAATTTTGACATCAAATCTTGGATACACATGAAGATGCATTTTCAAAATAACCGTAATTTATCGATAATTTATGTAACTCTAATAAATTTATGATGTGCAGATTACAGTAAGAAACTTTGACATATATTCAAGCAACACAAGTGATCACCTTTCTGTTTGACATTTTTACTTTTCTCTTTGTGGGATTGAATTTAAAAGTTCTAATTGTTTCTATTCAAATGCCACAGGATCAGATGCGTGCTCTTGATATGATCCAGAGTGATCCAGAACTCTCCGGCTTGATGTTGAACCAGGCTCCCCTTGTTGATGTGGAGATTAGAGGTGTTCCAGCTCTTCGGTTCTTAGGAGATATTGTTTGGAAATAAAAATCTACTCAACGATATCAGCATAGGGTAATTTATTTATTTTTTCATCGTCATTTTGGTTTGACTTATTTCTGAAACTTGCATATTTTAGCAAAAGAATAAAAAAAAATTATACATAAAGAAAAAAATGGAATGGTATAGTTTTTTTTTTTTTTTCTTTCTACCAAGTTTGGTGATGGAGGTTGTCAATTAATCTATGCTATGATATTTCAATTTATTTGTTTGAATTTCTTTTTGGGTTGGTAGCATACAACATATTGATAGACAAATCTAATTGAATTTTGGGTTTTAAAATTCACAAGTCGTTACAAGTGGTATCATAGCTAAACTTTGGTCCCACAACGGGCTCCGTGACAGTTTAGTGGTGGATTAGAGGCTTCAGAGAATGATAGAGGTCGTAAGATAGTGTACACTACCTTGTATTTGTCTATGGGCTGCTCTATACTCGTATAAGACCACATCTGCCAGCTAAGAAATGTTACTATGCTAAAGGGCATAACCAGTAGAAAGGAATAATTAGAAAAGTGTACAATGAGTTACCAACTTGCTACCTGAATAACCCGAGCTTAACATTTTGGGTTAAGTTGATAGACTTAGTTTTAAAGATTATTGAGCCAGCAAGCTCTGGATGGTTAAATGTTGTCTATAGCTTATACTTAATTGTTATGTGCACCTTCTAATATAATTAGTAATTAGTCTCTCTATTTCCAATGAAGACAGGTGCTACGTGCAGCCATCGACTCGTTCTCATGGAGATGCTGATTAAGTGCCATATCTTTTTGATCTTCACAATAATCCTTTAAAAATGGGATCATCACTGATAATTTGGGCCAACAGTCTCAGAGGTCGATGCAGGTTACGTGCCAAACGCGTTGATCCTCACGGGGATATTTGTAGACAAAGGATGAGCATAGTAAGATGTGGAAGAGAGGGAGAGAGTAATGGAACTTTTTTTGTTACCTTTTTTTTCCCTGTTCTTTTAACAGTAAACTGGCAGGGGGGTATTTTAAAGAACAACACTGCTACATGCACAAATTGGATCACAGATCGGCACACGCATTTCATGTGAGACGGGTGTGTTCGGATCTATGAAATAAATCTGTGCACTATGCTTTTTTTATTTAAAGAAAAGAGAAGGAAGCAAAATATAGCTGCTGAAATTATACCTGTAATGAATCATCATTACTTGCAATCTTTATTCTCAGTAGTTTAGATCATGCATAGAAATGAAAATATACAGGTTAGGGTTTGTTTCTTATGATCATGTCTCATTTTGATTAAAATAAAGGAATATTTACGTGTATAACTCTTAAGACACGGTTTTTTTTTGTTTTTTTTGTAAGTTGGTTTTTAATAGTGAGTTTTACTTGAGGGTTTATATCATTTGGTACTAGAGCAAAGGGAACTACTTGTAAGCTCGAATAAAATAACTGGTGTTATGAATGATTGAATGAATATAATGTTAAAAGGGTTTATATATTTCATTAAAAAAAAAGTTACGATTGGGTCAGACTCAATAAAATGAGTTATTGAAACATTACTTGTGGAGTGAGATGACGTGACGAAATTATTTCAAAATAATTAAAATAATAAAATATTTTTATGTATTCATGTATATAAGCCTCTCAGGCACCTTTTTCTTACAAGCCAGTAGAACTATTGTTTAATAATTTTTGTTGTTGATGGGAATAGTAGATTTTGTGAAAAAATTCATATGAATCTTTATGGCGTAAGATGAAATACAAACTGATATATAAATTGAAGAAAATAACTAAGGTGTTTGGCAAAATTAATGTTTGTAGTTTTTAATTTTTTATTATTAATTTTAACTATAAGTTATAAGTTCTTTTAAACATTTACAAAACTTTTGTTAGAACTTATAATTATTATTTTTATTTTAACTAGCTTTTATAAGGTATAATTTTTTTTATTAAATATTTATAATTTTTATTATAAGTTATAATTTATAAGCTACTAATTAACGTCACCTACAAACCCAACGTAAACAATTTATGCTACAATTACAAACCCAACTTAAAGAATTTATGCTACAATACCTGAGTTTCTGGTTTGCCATAAAATTAAAGAAACTGAAATTATGTCGATGATCCACATTGAAATTTGGATAAATACTCCCCTGCTATTGGAAAGGGTCTCAGCACATAAAAGATAGTTAATCTTTGCTAATCGATTGTTTTAGATTGTTTAAATTTAACCAAAATATTGATATTTCCAAAAAACATCTAAGGGGGAAATTGCCATTATATCTACTGTTGTGAACCATTGCCAAAAAAAATGATTTTTTATTTTATTTTATATTCCTCTTTTTTGTTTTGTGTGTGTATTTTGGAAAACCATTGCTGGAAATTGCAACTTGCGCTTTGCAAGGAATTTTACTTATTTTTTGGAATACATTATTGTACATTATTAAATTTAATATCGTAATTCTACTCTCAATTAAATACCATTCGATGCTAAAAAGAACATTATCAATTAAATACCATTCGGTGCTAAAAAGAACTATACAAACAATCCAATATTATATATTCTAGGTACTAATAATTTGGATACTTAGTGCTCGTTTGGCAAGCCGGCTTAAAATTGACTTTTTAGACTTTTTGGTTTAAAGTTTAAAAAATCAAAAAACCTCGATTTTCAACCCCCATCTTTTATCCTATTGGATTTTTGACTTTTTTAATAACAATTTTTAATTTTATCTTTTGACTTTTAAGTTTGACAAAATCTAATTTAAGCTGAAAGAGAATTTTGAAATTTTACATCCGGCTTATTTGACTTTTTTAGTGGCTTAAAAGTCACTAATTTTTCAACAAAACGAACTATTAACTTTTTGACTTAAAACCAAAAAGACGACTTAAAGTCCAGTTGCCAAACAAACACTTATTAAAAAAATCAAGATACACTAATTATCGCACAAAAATAGCCATTAAACCAAGCTTGCTCTTACAGCCTACAAACATGAGTTTAACCTATACTAATATATTATATAATAACTGTGCTACAAAAATTGTTTTGTTAGTTTTATATTTTACATATCTAATTATTTTTCTCATATTATTTTACACTTTGCATATATGATAACATATATTATCATATCATTATTGAGTAAAGTGGAGTAAATAAATATGTAAAAGGAGAGAAGAAGACCAAGACTGAAGGAGAAGAGGACTTAATTGTGAGTAATTAAATAAAAAAATTAAAGAGACAACAATAATAAAATAACGAGAGAAAAAAAAAAAAACAAAATTAATTACCACATGAAAAATTTTAATGTTACCACATGTAATATTCTTAGAACTTTCTCAAAGAGGATTCTACTTATATATTATTATTGGTAGAAACTTCAACTTTAGAGATTGAGATTCCATCCATTTCCCACTCCATGTTTTGTTCAAATCATTTATTGAGTAAGGGGTTAGACCTCACTGACTCAATTTTGAAAGTTGGAGGGCTATAGATAAATTGAAAACCAGCTTATGACTTGAAAGCCTAAGCAAAGTTTGAGGGGGGAAAATGGCATGAGCAAGGTACCTGTTTTATAATATCATTAACCCTTAATCGATATTTTAAAGGTATATTTGGAGTTCCAATAAGAAGACAATAAAATTGGATATAGTTATACAATTTGATACGGCCATGTCATCCTACTAGAAAGCATTAAAAAATATCATATCATATCCTATATTTGGAATGAATTTATTCAACATCTTTATTCAATTCAATATCCTGATTGAAGTGTCAAATTTAACAATGGATAAGAAACAAATTTTCTAAATTATCCTTATTCTTATTCAAACTCATGCAATGTTATTTTTTGAGTAAAAAAAATTAAAGTTATTGAAGTGAATTTGAAGTTTTATATGATGGGTAATATTTTTTATATCACTTTTAATTTGATATAGTCTTATACAGTGTTCTTCATATAAAATTGATGTAACTGAATTATACATCAGCATCATGTCATCCGACATATAAGTCACATTGGAGTAAATACGAAGTAAGAAATCACCCTAAACATCGTACAAGATTGAATATGTGGTTCTATATACTATTTTTTATAATTCAATCCGTTCTTATCGGAACCCCCAACATACCTAAGGATGCTTTTTAGATTTTGGATTTAAGAGGGGAAAAAAGGGGAAAGGGATTAAATAGGAAACTTAAATAAATTGAAGGAAGGTTTAACTTATTTATTTCTTGATTAGATTAGGAAAGTGAGAAATAATGAACATATATTCGCAAGGAAATTCTATTTTTATTTTGTCTGGTGACCAAAAAAATAAATAATGTGCAAGTAATTGCATTTCTTTTCCACTTTAGGTTTCCATGACAAATATTATATCTAGGATCCAAACAAAGTATAAAGAGTGTCCTAAGAAAGAAAATTAATCGGTGCAACATGTATTTGGAGTACATATTTGTGTTGGTCCTACATGCATGGTTGCATAGTAATAAAACTCATATAAATGTATGACTCAAATGCCCGTGTCAAGTACGTCACATTGCATGAAATAATTACTCTCTAAGAACAAAAATTCTTAGATATGATTTTTGTGCTATACCATATCACAAGAAGATTTTGATTCGAACATAACTAACCCCAATAAATTAGAACAAAAACTTGATTTGATTTGATTTGGTTTAGTTATTGAATCCTAAAAAAAACTTTGTCAATGATTCCAATGACCATTGATTCAATTGATAACTTAGTTTAAAATTAGATTTTTTGTTTTTTAACTTTGCCAAGTAAGCAAAAACTTTGTTAGATTAAAAGGTTACTCTAATCCACCATGTAAAAAGAAAAAATTGTAATTTGATAATTGCTTTTTTTGTGACTTTTAGTAAGCGCAAGCAATAAAAGGAATATCATTCCAATCAGTAAAGGAAGAGTTCGTCCCTTAGCTAGGTATGGCTCTTTCAAGCAATCAATCAATTTGCTTACCGATTCAAAACAAGTCACTTCTTGACTCACATGCTATTCAAGTTTCGAAACTAGTGCCTCGCGTGGATATCAAGGGAGGAGATCATAGTTTGTCAACTCGTCTAAAATGTCAAGGAACAACTTCGTGGCCCTGTCCTGGTCCTGGATGCAACCCCGTCTTCAATTGCTAAAGCTAGATTAAAAGGTTACTCTAATCCACCATGTAAAAAAAAATGTAATTTGATAATTGCATTTATTGTGACTTCAAGTAAAAAGGCTATAAACCTGACTTTAAGTTGGAACCAAACAAAGCCCCTATATGCAAAAGAACAAAGTGCAGGCATTGATATTATATATTAGGATTTTACAATTTTCATCCGATTTCCCAATGGCATTTTCAGACTTCCTTTTGGTGCCTAAAGAATGAAGTTTGATAACCCAAGAAAAAAAAAAAAAACAAAGAATGAATTGAAAATATATATATATAGAGAGAAAAAAGAAATGAGTACCTTAATGATCAGAACATCTCACATCACCTACCGTGTGAAACAAATTAACTTTTAGAAATTGCACTTCTCTTCTGCTTTTGTGGGGAAGAATACAAAATGACATAAAAATGGTGGTTTTGAACTCATTTCTTCCTTTGGTAGGTGACCATGCCAACGAAAGCTAGGAACCGGCTGATCACGCCCGCCAGAATGAGGAAAGATATACATCGACTCCAATCATGAAGATTGTAGCCCATTGCCATTAGTGAGCCGCAACGAGTTATAAGCCACACTCCGGAATACCTGAAGTGAACAAATGATTAGTAGAATATACGATCCAATTCAAAATCTTACACGGATGATGCTAACCATAATCATATGCTAGTTTCATGCAATTTGCCTCGGCATTTATGTTACATGGAGTCTTCTAAACGTATAGAATACCCGTGTCATCACTCAACACTTGGATGGAAGGCATGAAAATGTGACTAACATTTTTAATTTACTAATTCGAGTTTAGGATAAAACTATACATAAACTCTCATATTATGCATAAAATGCTCAATCGAATATTATAAACACCATTTATCCTCGAAAACAAAAGAAACATATTAATGAATATTTTGCTATGATCTAGAATTCTTGATATGAAAATTAGACTAATCTAAAACTTAAACACATACTTGTAACCAGCACTTGCACTCGCACCCGAGTCCAAGTAATATAGTTCGGGATATTCTAACATAAATAAAGCTCCATGTTGAAAATGAGGACTATAGGGGGTCATAAGGCCCCAGGCAAATCTATATTACGAGTTTCAGGCTGTAAGCCAAATTCGATAATGTACAGGAGAGCATTATAGTTTAGGTTCAACCCTGATGCAAAATTTTGAATTTGGCCACAAAGGCTAGGGTTGAAAAGGGATCACAACACATAATGCTTATGCATGAGTATTCAAGCCTATTTCTTTGATAATGAGGGGTCAGTAACAACAAGAAACATTACTACCCATCACT
>JAOTRH010000025.1:13893331-13914557 GCA_034768845.1 Heliamphora exappendiculata | reverse complement strand
CCCCCCCCCCCCCCCCCCCCCAAGAGAGGTCGGGGGGTTGGGGAGGACTTTTTAGGCCTGGAAGGTTGGGTACCAGACCATTGCCATCCCTACTCAAGGCTCTTAACAAACTTAGCAGAATAGCGCGCAACCACAGCACATATGTAGACAAACTCAATAGCGTGCTTTTAATTAAATAAATCCAACCTCCTTTAGACAAATATTGTCTTTTCCATCTTGTCAATCTTCTTTGATAATTTTCAATAATAGCACTCCAAACATGTCTCAACTTAAAGAACTCAAAAGTAAGCCTAAATATTTAGAAAGCAAGGATACCACTTCACAAACTAAAATAGAACATAGTTATGGAAAACCGCAGATGGATAAATTTATTCGGTATTGCAACCATAAAATGTCGGTATGCCCAAAAAAGCATATAGCACACCCCGTATTCATATATGAATATAAGCATCGCCAGATTATCATCGGAACAGAACAACTCGATGACAATAGATAATGATAGTCCATAGAAACTGAAATTGAGAAAAGACAAACAAAAATCCCAATTGCTGAGATGAAGAACATATAAAATTGTTTCCAGCTATTAAATCAGAAAGGATCAGCAAATACTCACGTATCATGCATGTGATACCATGAGGGCATAAAAAACCCTCACAGCAAGCCTGACATTCAAGAGTTCTAGTGGGTATGTCCTTTGTATTTTTGAGGTCAACCTCCACATTTGGGCCAACACTACATGCCCAACCTGGCTCGCAACCAGGAACCCAAGAGGTTAGATTACAGTTCTTGTTTGGATTTAGATAATTGGTACTTTCTGATCTGCTTCTAAAGAAATTGCTGAAGTAGAACTTTGCTTCTGCTGCTGTACATAGACGTCGTGAAATATCGCCTGTTAATCAAATTGCAACCATCGTTATGCATTGATATAAAACTTTGATAGAATTGGCAAGAAAATGGAAAAGAAAGACTTACACCCTATTTGGTTGTTATTTTTTAAAAACAATTTTGTATAATACTTTTCAAACAATGTTTTTTAAAAATACTCATTGCCTTTATATCATATTTGTTTTTTAGCCAAAATAGTTCGAAAATTCATGAGCATCTTTTTAAATGTTTTGAAAAATAGGTTGATTTTTAAAGGAAGTAAAAACAAAAAAGCAAAAATAATACCAAACAGGTGGTCTGATCTTTTTTCTAATGTCTTTTAAAACAAATAAAATCATTAGTTTCAAGTCTGTTCAAGTCATGGCTCCAGATCCCTTACGCGAATACAGTGACAAGTGATGACCTTGTAGCTACCAATGTCTGCCGAAAACATATGGCAATAGAAACACTGCATAAATTGCATATCTGACAACCCTAAGCAATCTTTTTCAACTTAAGGCTCAGTTTGATTGCTGAGATTTCTTTTGAGAATAAAAGAAACTTGAAATTACAGTCAACTAAACCAGTATCCAAAGCGTCACTAAAATCCAAGGACCAATTTTCTTCATAGTCAATGAAACAGGAAAATTAATAGTAGGATACAACCTTTCTAAATTATAATGCTAGTAAATCCTGATTTCTTCTTTTTCCACTATGGCAAAGGAAACAACAATTTTATAGCTTAACCTCCTCAAGGAGGGCAAAAACTTTATAGGAAACAAGGAGCCAAAAATTTAAACCTTATGCATTGCGTGGTTTAAGGCTCTGAAGAAAATGAAAGGCTTTTAATGAAACTATCAAATGGTCATATTGGGCAGAGTGTAAGTAAAGGTTAATTTCTTTACTTACACACTTTTGTGAAGACAAATACACTTCCGAACAAATTCAGAAAGCAAGTGGCTTGTTCCCCAAGCTTCCTAAGCCTTAAACTTTGTTACTATACCATTTTTCAAACCTCTGCGTTATATTCACATAGTAGAGCTACCACCTAGTTCTACATTAGTTCCTAACCAGTACCTTGTATTCTTTGTTCGAATTCAGAGCTTAGGATTGAAGGATGCTCAAGCAAGCTTCAAGTCTCCTGTTCGACTTATTTCAGCTCGAGGGGATTCTTCGAAAACCAATCGGGTATAGCTTGTTGTTTCTCCAACTATTTTTCTGTTCTTAAGGTAATCCTGTTTCTATTAGGTAAGTAAATATGATCTGGATGTCCTCTTTTTCTTGTAAACCTCCATGACTAGAAATATAAATTTTTAAGACACATTTGTTTCTTTTCAAACTTAGACATATTCATTCATCCTTTATTGATATTGTATGGTTATCCGGTGTACTTAGTTGATTTAAAAGCACTTTAGTTGCACTTGCGAATGCAAGGTAGGGTTGTATACTATAAACTTATCGTGGTCCGTTCCCTTTCCAGACTCCGCATATGCGGGAGCTTAGTGCACCAGACTGCCTTAAAAAAAAAAAAAAAAAAAAAGCTACTGCTCAGACAGAAACTCGTGGCCACAAGCTTTCAAATATGGCAACCGCAAGCTTTGGCTGGCCGGCCAGTGACGGCCACAAGGCCTGGCTTTCCGATAATGCGACTGCTATTCATTTTGTTGCATCCACTATTCATTTTGTCGCGGCCGCAAACCCTGTTTCACCAACATAGCAATCACAAGCTTTATACATAACGACCACGAGTTTCTTACTACTGGCAGTGTTTTCCGTTTCTGTTTTCTATTTTTTTTTATGAAACTTTTGCTAATGATCCTTCCTAAAATCAATTATGAAAAAGGTTATGCTGTTGCTGGAATAATCTGGTTTTGGAAATGTTTTCCAAAATTAATTTAGCGAATTTTTATTCTTTGAAAGTTTCTATTTTTGGAGAGTTTCTATCTTTAGAACGTGTCCATTTTAGGGAAGTTTTACACTTTTGTTCTTCGCATGCCATATTTATGTTCACTGCTTTCTTTATTAACTATTATATATATTCTTTTTCCAACCCGTTCCCACATCTCCTTTACATGCTTACTTTGAAAAACTTGAAACAGGCACCTAAAATGATAAGTAGACATCAATTTTACGGTTGGACAAGAAGGGAAGGCTTAATATCTTCCCATCTTGCACTCTAACTCTCAAACCATGTTCTATGGTAATGAAGAACTAGTGACCTTGAAGGTTTGTTTTCTTGATTTTTCCTAAAGAACACGGCTTCTCCGCTGTTGTGGATCCAACAGCAATGTGTTGTTAGCTCATGTGGGGTTAAAATCGAGTCTCACTTTAATAGTTTAAATCGTTCATTTAATAGATATTAGTTTGTGGTTTATGCATGTAAAAAATCAAGATGATCGAATATAGTTAAGTGACTGAACAAATTACATTTGTATTTAAATAAATAAATTCACCGTTAAGTGACTGAACAAATTACATTTGTATTTAAATAAATAAACTCACCGTTCATTTTTTAAAATACAAATGTAAATTGTTCAGTCACTTAGCTATATCTAATCAACTTGATTTTTTACATTGATAATTTACACATTAATATCTATAAAATGAACGATTTAAATCATTAAAATAAAAAAACCAACGTAAACCTTGCATGATCCAATAGCACGGTGCTATTGGATCTATAACAGCGGACACTCCTAACTCTTCCCTAAAAATCAAACGACAACTCCCATTGTGAGATATTTTATTTACGTTCGTGTATATTAGTGGATTTGGATGCACCTGCATAAGGCCTAAGGTCACGTTTTGGCTCCATTCCGGTTCGAGGGCCCTTACAATATCGTATTCCTAGCCAAAATAGTTTAAAAAGCATAAACATCTTTTTTACAATAAAAAAACTGCTTTTTTGTGTGTGTTCTTTCAAAAATAATACCAAACAGATCCGTGGTCTGATATATTTTTCTAATGTCCTCTTTTTTAAAAAAAAAAATCATCAATTTCAATTCTGTTCTGGTCATGGCTCCAGAGCTTAGGTGAATACAGTGACGACCTTATAACTACCAATGTCTGCCAAAAACATTCTGGCAGTAGAAACACTGCATAAATTGACAACCCTAAGCAAAGTTTATTTGCTGAAATTTCTTTTGAGAATAAAAGAACAGCAATACTATGAACTCAAAAATAAAATCTAAAAATTTATTCAGAAAGTGATTTGAATGGTTAAAATTTATATTTAATGGAACATGGAACACACTTCAAGTGAATCTTAACCATTCAAATTATTTTCTAGATAAATTTTTGGGTTTTGTTTATAGATTCATAGCATTGCGCTGATAAAAGAAATAAACTTGAAAGTACAGTCAACTAAACCTGTATTCAAAGCGTCATTAAAACCTAAGAATCAATTTTCTTGCCAATAAATATATTAAGGCTCTGAAGGAAAATGGAAGGCTTTAATCAAACTATCAAAATGGTCATATCGGGCACACTGTAAGTAAAGGTTAATTTCTTTTTCTCGGAAGCCAAACAAAGTAAAGATGAAACGCACTTCATACCATTAGTTTTCTGAATGCAAGAACTCAGGAAGGTCAAATTAGACGAGTAATTGAAGGCACGGTCCCAATCAACGTCCCTGGAAACACAAACGTGAGCTCCGAAAAATTAGAAGTCAGCTCAAATCAGCGTAACATTAAAGGAATTAAAAGTCGTTACAAACTGTAAACTGTGCAGCTAGAAAAATACTAGTAAATATTCGGTATTGGCATTAAGTCTTGGTGCTCTCATCTAATATTAGATGACCATAAATTTTATAATAAAAATAATGAAATTATTTGAACAAATGTTGTTTATTAGTTTATTAATTTATTTTTGTTTATTTTAGTTTTAAAAATCATAGAAGTTGGATTTTTGACTTATTTTGACTTATTTTTATTTTTAAATTTTTTTTTTATTTTGATTAATTCTTTTTATTTTTCTAACTCGTCTGAATGAGAAGAACTTAAAAAGTATAATAATTTAACTAAATGATGAAAACAAAAAATCTACGATAACAAATAAGTTAATAAGTCAATAAATTAAATTTACCAATTCAAGACTGATGACTCATTTTTATTTGGTGGTTATAAGACAAAATGTGATCCACGTTATTATAAAATAAAAAACAATCCATATTATATAAGTGTAATCATTTATTTATCAAAAATATCACGTAACATCGTATATACCATACTTAAAAAAAAACTAATTAATTTGACAAAAAGTATTCGCGCATGAAGAGACATGGTAAGCAGGTGTTGGTAGCTATAGGATCACATGAAACCGCTACTAAATGTAAGGTTTCAAGTGATAGCATAGAGGTGCATAGAGGTGGTGTTTGGAAATATTAAAATTTGTAATAAATAATGTGATTATTTAGTAAAATTTATAATTTATAGTTAAAATATAAAAAATAATTAAAAATTATAACAAAAATTATTAATATTTTAAAATTTTTATAATTTATAACTAAAATTAATTACAAAAAATTAAAAATTACTGGCCATGACACCAGCTGATATTAAGAGACAATAATGGTAACAAAAAGTAAAAAACTAATTTTTTATTTAATTAAGTTGGCTTAAAAGTTAATTTACATATCAACCAACCTCCAATCATAAAAAAAAATTCAAAAAATAAAAATAAAAATAACTTCTAAGCTCAGGCAGTGTTTGGGATAACTTATATGTAACCTACCTCCATCATAAAAAAAATTTCAAAAAATCAAAATAAAAATAACTTCTAAGCTTACGCAGTGTTTGGGATTACTTTTTTATAACTTTTTTTGTTTGACTTTTTTTTTGGTTTTTTCTTAACTCATTATTATTTTGGTTCAAATTTTTTATTTTTACGATTCATCGTAATAAAATAATATAAAAGTATAACTATTTTTTGCTAGAGTTGAAATAAATTTTCTAAAAACAAATTTTCTAAAAACGAAAAAACTCTTAAAGTAACTTTTTAAAAATCTTTTTCATTTTATATGAATTTTTTTAATTTCTTACTTAATTTTTTTATTTTTATAATTACTCGTAATAAATAACTATAAAAAATATCATCATTTAAACTTAAAGTAATTTGTTTTTACAAAAATTGAAAAAAAAAATCATATAAAAAAGACCTGAAGAAAAGCTATCCCAAAAGATTGCTTAGTTAACGATCAGGACCATAGAAGTTGCAATATTTTTCCTGCCTTTTCCCGAAAGACAAACGGTGATAACGAGTGAAGGCGGATTAGCATCAACTTACGGATCACTGATGCAGAAGCTGGCATTGTTGGCGATTTGGCTCTTGAGAATCGCGGTGGTGAGATTCGAGAGACGAGCGTAGACGAGCTGAGTGAAGAGCGAGAGGACCGCCGGGTTGTCGATTTGACTAGTGTAGTCGTCGTCGGTGACGACTTGGCACTGTACGAGCTGCAGCGAAATCAACAGCGCGGCAATGGAGAACACGCATCGTCTTCTCATGTTCGGAGCAATGGCGATTCACGAGCGCTGTTTGGGGAATCACTCGCGAGAGAGAGAGAGAGAGAGAGAGAGAGAGAGAGAGAGGGGTGGGTGGGGCCATTAACGACTTGCCGGCACGGAAACGCGGCATTTTTTAGTGCTGGCAGTGTGCGCACTACTGCGCAGAGCCTTGCCGGGTCGGAGCGCTGGGTACATTGCGGCCCGAAGGTGGACTTATTTGCACTATCATAGGTAGTTAAATATAGCCCGTATGATAATTCCTTATAAGCTTAATTTGGTGCCGATTGACAATTTTGATTTTTTTGATTTTTTAATTAAAAATGTTAAAAATTAAAGTTGTTTATTTAATAAAAAAAATTAAAAATTTAAATTAAAACAAAAAATTTTAGAATATTCTATTCAAACTTTCACCACTTTTAAAATACAATAATACTTTATATTTATAACTTATTTACTATTATTATCAACTAAATATAATTGTTAATATTTAATAAAGAAATATATAATACGGCCCAATAAGAGCTTGGCCAAACGGAGGATATGGCTCGAGGTCGAGTCTAATTTTAAAGCTTGGGCCAATTGCATCAGTTAAGGCTGATCAGCGAAGCCCACTGAACATCGGCACCAACCGAACCTGCCTGATCTTTTACAACGCCAATCAACCAGGACGCATGTGTAGGACCGCGCGTAAAACACTCGAAGAATCTTCAGGAATTCGGGCATAACAACTTTTATGTGGTCCGTTGATCACATGTCACCCTCATCATATAAAAAGAAACCTAAATGGATATGGAAGGTACGCTTTCTCAGAATCATTTTCTAACGGATTTCCTTTAGCTTGAGGTCTACTCCATCGAAAACCTAACTTGGCCATAAGAGAGTTTGTGTTGGAATACTCTCTAGCACTCATTCTAACTATTGTTTACTCTTTGCAGGATTTTAGAGTGACCCGGAGACCCATTCCTAGATTGAGCACAAACATTTGGCACCATCTGTGGAAATCGATTAATTCATACATGGAATTGAGCATTCTTTTTTCTTTTTGGTGTTCTATCTATTAGATGGTTCATACGAGATCAATGGTGGAGGAACAGGACCGAACACAGTTGAGTCCAGCTGCTAGGGTGCCGAAAGACCCTCCCCAACCCGATCCAATGCAGCAACAATTTTAGCACCTTACGGAGGGGATCTTCCAACTAGTCCAGCAAAACAAAGAGCTCCTACAGCAGATAAGGAACCTGAGCAAACCTTCAATCCCTTTCAGACTATCGTGGCAACAGGGAAAAGAGCAAGGGGATGACAACCATATAAGCGCACTCGCGACTTACCACCTAGAGGAGGTGGGGCAGAGAAAGTGGCGAGTAGAATCAACTTGGTGATTCCACCCCCAATGCAATGACGATCGAACGAGGTAAAGGATAAGGTGGATAACTCAAATGTTTTAACAGCATGGAATGAACAACTATAAGAGGTAAAGGCCCAAATCAATGACATGATGCAGGCAATTAGGGCTAAAACCCCTTCCATTTTATACGTTCTAATGCACAAAATAAGGTCACCCTTCACCCAAGCAATCATGGCGATTAATTCCCCTTCTATCGAAATTTAAAATCCTCCAGATAGACCTATTTCATGGGACTTCAGACCCATTGAACCATATGGACACCTACAAGTCCATGATGTATCTCCACGCCGTTCCGGATGAAGTCATGTGCAGAGCATTCCCAACCACGCTGAAGGGCCCCGCCAGGATTTGGTTCTTGAAGTTGAAGCCGGAGTCCATCGAGTCCTTCCCCCAACGGAACAAGATATTCGTGAGTCACTTCATAGGCGGTCAGAGGTACTAGAAACCAGTGACCTCTTTGCTGAACATCAAGCAAGCAAAGGGAGAGTGCCTCAGAGAGTATGTTAATCACTTCAATCATGAGGCACTCTAGGTGGACAAGGTAGATGACAAAGTAGCCTTGACGGCCTTTATGGGGGGCTTATGTTATCCCGGTTTCTCCTATTTTTTTTGTCAAAAACTCCCCCAACGGACATGGCTGAGCTTTTCTTGAAGGCTCAAAAACACATGAACGCAGAGGACGCTGTAGAAGCAAGACGTTCCAAGTCTCAGAATCCACCAACAAGGGCGAAAAAAAGGTCGAGAGAGTCAGACCAGCGGGGAAACAAAAGAGTAATCGATCAAACAAAGGACAAGTGACCTGACCAGGCTACAAGATGATCAGATGATACCAGGTATCGAGGCTACGCCACCCTCAATGCTTCATTGGAGCAGGTCTTGCTCTATATCAAGAGAGACCTAGATCTGAAGTGGCCTGGTAAGCTAAAAACTCCCCTCACAAAATGATCTAAAAATAGATACTATCATTTCCGCAAAGATCACGGGCATGATATTGAAGACTGTCATGATTTGAAAGACCAGATAGAAAAGCTGATTAGCTAAAGGAAGCTAAAACATTTTTTGCTCGAGAAACGTCCAGATCGCCAAAGAGAACCCTATAACCCAGAGCAAAGAAGAACTAAACGAAATGAGAAAAGACCAAACCCTACTCGTATGGAGACCAGGACAATTGCATGAGGGTTTGTAGGAGGGGGCACCTCTAGGTCAGCTAGAAAGGCTCATTCAAAATGGCTTAGAAATGAGCCTTACCTAGTGAGAGATCGAGAGGCACAGGCAGAATTGGGTAGGGCAGACAAATTAATCATTTCTTTCTCTGACTAGGACTCCACGAATATGCAGCAGCCCCATGAAGATCTGCTTGTTATCACTTTGCTGATCAACAAACATCCGAACGGTCGCGAGATTCCAAGTTTGCGGTTGAATTACTTGGGCTAGTGAACAACCATATCGCAAGGTTCAAAAGGTTGCAGCCTCAAAGTTCAAAAGATGTGATTCTGTAGTTTGATTTCACGGAGTACTGGATTTGAATTGGTTTCCAGGGATCGTGCAGAGACGTCATTCTACTTGGTTGTCATCATCGGATTCAACTAGATAAGCCTAAGATTTGGCGGGGGCAAATTAGGGTGTTTATAGTTACTTCTCACATTACGCGGCGGCAACGCGTAATGTGAGTTATGTCAAAGACTCAAATACAACATTTATTTGACCGAACCACCAATCTTAGGCTGCAAAACAAACAAACACACAAATGATGGTGGTCGTGCCCAAATTTCTATCAAGCTGCCTACATACCTTTTTATAGGGATCAGATCAAAATGTAGTTCCGGAGCAAATGCAAAAGTTGCAGGATGCAAGATGTAAAATATGATACAGATGCTAGTAGGTCAAGAGATATCTTATAGGTCAAATCAAGATCCAGAGGAGCACAAGCAATCAAGATCTAAGAATTAAGCTGGGAATAAAATAACAACAAGGACCGAGTTAAGAACATAAAAATTTATTTTAAACAGGAAAGTATGAATTAATAGACCGAGTCAAGACCAAAATAATTCACGAGAGCGGAATAAAAATAATTAAAAAGTCGAGTAAAGATTTTAAAATTAAATTTATCAAAAAAAAATCATAAATTAATTGATCGAGTCAAAACCTAATAATTTGGAACAAAAATACAAGATAAAAATAATCAAAAAGTCGAGTAAAGACTTTAAAATTAAATTTATCAGAAAAATAATTTATTTTTATTTAATTTATTTTTATTATTTAGTTAAATTACTATATAAAAGATATTCAAGTTTTTTTATTTTTTTGGTTCATTTAATCAAAACTCAAAAAAATAAAGAAATTTAGTCAAAATTAAAAAAAAATAAAAAAGACAAAAAAAAGAAGAAGCAAAACTTAGGAAAATTAGCCCAAAAATGTAAATTTTAAGAGTTGTCCAGTTTGGTTGAAGTTTTTATTTTATTTTTTTGAAAAGCTTTTTTAAAAATAAATAAAACGCATTTGTTAGCAATTTTTTTAAAAAAAACCTGTTTTTAAAAATTGAGTTAAAACGGATTTAAAAAATAAAACTTTTGAAAACGATTTAAAGATGTTTTTCCTCTGTTGTCTCCCGTAGAGCTTGGTACATTAAAAAAATAATTATCAGTTTCTGCAATCAAACACATTTTATCTTTTTAAAAATATTATAAAAATTCTTTTCAATTGTTTTTTTTTAAAAGTCTTTTTTGAATATGATTTTTAAAAAATGCAACCAAAAGAGTTGAAGTATTTGGAATACTTTGTTTAAAATAGTTTTTATTTATTTATTTTTGTTAAAGTGTCGAACGTGTCTTTCTTTTTTATTTTTAATATGTAATATTTGAAATAATGACATAATTTTTTTATTTTTAATAATAGAATTGACTTTTTAATTAAAAGTATCGTAGTCATTTTATTCAATAAATAAAAAGTGTTTAAAATGCTTATAAAACTTTTTCTTAAAAATAATTAAAAACAATAGTGCAATTTTTAAAAATACCAAACACTATTGCTTCAAAACTAATTCTTTTTTTATAAAATGTAGATTTTAAACACTAATAATTAATTTTTAAAAACTGATACAATATTAGGACTATCAGCTATGTACAGGTGTAAAAATAGCCCGCAGGCTGCCTGAGGTCCGTTATTGTGAGGGCCCGGTTCAATTACAGCTTGAGCCCGTAACTTTAATTTTTGGGCCTGTGCCTTCTCTCCAAAACCCGTGTGACGAGCCGGGTCGAGGCCTGTGGCCCAAAAACCCGCTCAAAAGCTAACTGTTGGGCTCGGCTCAGAGCCCACCAACGGCCAAAAAAAATTTTGGCGGCCCGGATTACTTTGATTTGAAAAATCAGGGACCAAGATTAACTATTCATTGGACCTGACCCGGCTCAAGCCCGCCCAACGGCTAGTTTTTGAAATTTTTTTATAAAAATTTACATATTTTTCCTATAAATAGTGCCCCTACCATTTTTCAATTCATTCAAACAAGTTATATTTATATAATATAATAAAGTAGTAACTAGTTTATAATTTAACTTAAAAACTTGTTATTATAATTTTAATACATTAGTTTATAATATATAAATTAATAAATTTTAAGTTAATATATTAATTACTACTAATAAAGTAGTAAACTAACATTATATTATAAATTTATAAAGTGAATAATTATAAAAATACAAATTAAACAAAAAACTCTAAAAAAAAATTAAGACCCGGCCAAAGTCCGCCCAGGGCTCACCCAAAAGCTTGGGCCCGAGCCTTTTATCCCTAGGGTCTGACCAACTCTCCCAAAAAGTCATGTCCAGTCCGGCCCAAAAATTTGACAGGAACTCGATGGGCTCGGGCCGGGCCAAAATTACACACCCACAACTATGCGTTTGCTCTACAGTTTTTTGGAAAATCTAAGCATGCGTTTGACCTAGTTTTGTTTTTAAAGTTTTTTAATTTTTTAATTTTTTTGTAAAAAAGTAAATATGAAATAATGTAAAAAAATTAATTGATTACAGTGAGTGATCAAATAAGTAAGTTTTTTAAGAGACCTTTAAATAAAAAAACTTTTAAAAAAATTAAGCTAACCAGAGGCTAATTATATTCCGTTTTATACTTTATATTTTATTTTATAAAAATGTGTTTGATAAGTTTTGTGAAGCTAACTAAATTTGTGTTTAAAAAATAAATATGAACAATATGATATGTATGTTGCGTTGATTGGATTTTTTTCTTTCTTATATGAGAATTTTTTAATATTAGTTTAAATAAGTATACTTTTTAAATTACTCTTGTTTTGAGAAATTTAAAATGTTAGAAAAATAACTCTAAAAAATTTTAAAATTATGAAAAACCCACTTAATAGGTTTTTTTGTATTTTTTAAAAATTTTAATATTAACTTTAGCTCAAATAAATATGTTTTTTAGAATCTCCTCGTCGTAAAGAACCAAAATAATAAAAAATCCAAAAAAAGCTCCAAAAGAAAAACCTAAGGCATCTTTAGACCGCACAGAAGTTTTAATTGATTTTGGAAGTGTTTGAAATTGTTAAAATTAGTAGTTTATATATTGTAATTTGTAATAAAAATTATAAATATTTGGTAAAGATTGTAACTTGTAATTGAAATAGAAAAAAAAATAACTATAAGTTGTAACAGAAATTATAGGTATTTAAAAATTTTTTATAACTTATTAATAAAATTAGTAGTAAGAAGTTAAAAATTAGTCAAAGTAATTTTACTAAATACTCCATAATTCCAAACGATTCTAATGGTTGGAAATTATATATTTTTGAATTAAGTAAAAAAATATTATTTCTTATATAGTTAACTACCTCTTGCTGTTTTTTGTTTTATTTTTTTAGATTTAAGCTTATTTTTTATGGTGATTTTAGCTACAATACTACTTTACAAAGCTACAAGATGATTAGTCTTATCTAACAAATTTTAATAATTTAGTCATAATTCAGTATATTATTTTCAAATTGCCCCCAACATTGTTTGAACACAATTATTTCTTAGCCCACTGTCGACTCCATCTTCTCCGGTGCCATCGCTAGCTACTTCTTCTTCAGCGTTGGCCATTTTGTCTCCACTTTGTCTCCAACGCTAACGTTAACAACTCCTTATCTCTTTCACTTTTTTTTGGTGCCGATCTATGGCGCCAACACTGACCACTCATTTTTCGGCGCCAGCTACTCTGTCTCTGACATCGACGCTGGAAACTCCTTATTCTCCAGCGATTCCATCCACTTTTTTTGGCTTCAATCTCCTCATTCCATTAAGTTTAAAATTCTAAAAAAATATCATTCTATTAAACTGATAAATTTATCAATTTAAAATTTTGAAAAAAATTTCCCATTCCATAAAACAGAGAAAAGTTTTTTGGAAAAATTTTATCGAGAAAATTAAAGTGATAAATTTATTAATTAAATTAAAGTAATAATTTTATCAGTTAAAGTGATAAATTTTTCACAACAATAACAACGCCGGTGATAGAGTAGTGATAAATTTGTCAATTAAAGTGATAAATTAAAGTGATAAATTTCTCATAGCAATGGCGCCGCCGGTGATGGCAGATGAGGATGAGGAGGTGTTGGATATTTCTGAATTCAATTGGTTTTAATTTCTGAATTCAATTAGCAATTGAATTGGCCATTCAATTAGCAATTGAATTCAGGCAATTCAATTGAATTCAATACCAAAATTCAATTGACAATTGAATTGACCATTTAATTACCAATTTAATTTTGGTATAAATCTCCATGAGAGAAATTATATATAAAGAGACTCCGGTAGTATTTTGCAAATGTACACAAATAAGAGGTAAGTGAAGAAAGAATACATGGAGAGGAGAAAAAGAGAGAGACCATATTACAATTGTAAGTTGTGAGAGAGAGAAAGACAGACGAGCTGCGTTCGTATAGTCGATTTTTGGTGGTGTTCCAACGTTCAGGTCAACCGTTTTATTCTGGGAGAGTGACGCCGGTAGAAAACTTAGAACACATTCGGTAGGCTGTGAATCATTCTTAAGAAAAACTACGTTTGTAGGACTCAGTTTGCATATTCTGTTCATATTATTTCTGCAATTTCGTTCTTTGTAAATTCTGTTTATTGTAATATTTAAAAGTTAATAAAGACGTATTTTCTGGATCACCGAGCATGTATCTTGTGGCGTTATATTTCTCCCAACAGGAGGAGGAGGAGGAGTTATAGCGGCGACGAGGAAAAAGAGCAGCGACATGTTCTAAACCTAGAGTCGATGGTCCAAATCTCTATTTAGAAGTAAACTTTAAAATCCTAACACTTAGATAATTATAAACCTAATCGTATTAAATTTTTTATAGATTAATAATTTTAACTTAGTCTAAATCTCAAATAAATATAAATAAAAATTTAATTATAAAAATTTGTAGAATATAAGACACGCACTCAATTTTTAATAATTTCTCATTTTTTAGAAGATCTTACATTTTTTTAAAACAAAAAAGAAAATGGCAAGGCAAACTTAGATGATATGGAATTACCAAATACAATCGAAAAGCTTCATGAGTTTCAATTTTTAATTGTTCCCGTGTGCTAAATTTAATTTTCCTTTTTGTACACCTGTAGTGATACGTGTCAACATTTAACTAGTGTTGCAAAGTTATACATGTGCCGACCGCAGAGGAATCGCCTTCCTTCTCAAACCCCCTTTAAGCCAAAAAAAACCCTTGTACCAATCGTCCCAACTCCTCCCACTCCAATGAAGAAGAAGCAGAAGTCCGCCCCTCCGCCGCTTTCGGCTGCGGCGGCTGCGGCGGCTGCGGCGGCTGCGGCTGCTACTTCTACTGCCACCTCAACCTCCATCTCCGGCGCAGAACTCAAGGCCCTCATTCGCGACCACTCTCTCTTCTTCGACCGGCTAATCGAGCTTATCCCCGCCAAATTCTACCTCCCCGTCGACGATCCCAAGCCGTGGTTCCATGGCCTAAGCAAATCAGCCAAGGAAGCCGCCAAGAAACAGACGAAAGAGAACATCAAGAAAGCCCGCCGCAACCGGCTTGACCCCGAGAAATCCCAAACCTCCACCCTTGAATTGCTCAAACAAGGCATCGAAAACGAAAAACAAGCGAACGAATCGATTCTCGAAACTGACGACGACGAAGAACAGGATGATATTAAACCGATCACCAAGTTTGGCGGCGGCGAAGACCGATCGGTCACCTATGAGGAGCTCCGGCAGCGACTCCAACGCCGCATTGAAGTGCTCCGAGGCAACCGCGGCGAGGGGTCGAGAAATGAGAGAAGACAGAAGAGAGAGAACGAACGGAGGAAGCGAAAGAGGGGCGTTGGAGTGGAAGGGAAGAGTGGCGGGGATGGCAAGAGTGATAATACTTCGAAATCAGAGGGTGAATTTTGGAAGGACGTGACGGACGCGACGAAAGGGATTGAATTTGGGAAGATGAAGCTCGGTGGTGAAGAGGAGGGTGGGAGGAAGAAGAAGAAAAGGAAGCTGTCGAAGAGTAAGGAGCTCGAGAGGGCAAAGAAGTTGAAGGATGCGAAGAAGGATCCGGAAAAAGGAGAGGTGGTGGCGAAGAAGCATTCGTGGAAGGCGGCGGTTAGCCGGGCGGCAGGGCTTAAGGTGCACGACAATCCGAAACTGTTGAAGCAGAGTATGCGGAAGGAGAAGAGGAAGCATGACAAGAATGTGGAGAAGTGGAAGGAAAGGGTCGAGAGTAGGGAGAAGGTGAAGGGGGAAAGGCAGCAGAAGAGGGCGGAGAATATTGCCGAGAGGATTCATCAGAAGAAGATGAGGAAGATTGCGAAAAGAGAGAAGAAGCTCATGCGGCCGGGGTTCGAAGGGCGGAAAGAGGGTTACATCAATGAAGATTGAGGTCCATTCTGAATTTCTCTTAGTTTATGCATTTTTTCTTTTGCTTAAAGTAATAATTTGTTTCTCAGATTGTTACTCTAAAGAACTTCTATTGGTACTTGATAGTGTTAATGCATTGATGTTGTTGGGTGGTTAACACAGTTGATAGTTCTTGCCAATTTTGTACTGAAATGAGATAGCAACTCTTATCTATGTAGCATCAATTTTATAGTATTAGTTTATTCCCTTATTAGCTGACTCAATTGATTATGACAAAGGTTTAGTTTGGTTTGGGTTGATTTGGTTAGCTTATTCCCTTATTGAAGATATTGGGATTTCTTTCAAAATGAGTTTTGCTTTTACGGTTAGCCTGATATGTCGTTCTCTCTGCCGGCATCCTGAATTGCCCTATAAAATAGGTTGGGAATCTTTATATCTTATATACTATATTCTAAGTTTCAGAATGTAGACGAAGCTTGATGTAAGCTGAATATTGGCCGTGCTCTTGATGGTATATTGTTCAGCTAAACATTCTCTTTATGGTTGCCTGTCTGGCCTCAAGTCAATGTACATTGTTATTCTAGCATACACGTGTTAATTGATTGAGAAGAAGATAGGGAATCATTTGAAATGATGTAGTTGTTGGCTTTGATTACTGCTTTTTTCTTTGAAAAAACTAATCAATAATTCTATTATTACTCCTTGTACCCTACAAAAATAGAATTTGGGAAGAGATTGGGCCTTTCAAAATTTAAATATTTATGTGAATCTTGATTCATTGAAATCTCACGACCAATGACATTTTTCGAACAAGGTGGTCAAATAGCTATCTTTGTGCTCAATGGTGCATTATGTGTAGAAGGGATTGAGAATCTTTGAATCACTTATTTTTGCATTGTTTGCCGATTATATCTTTACGGTGTCGTCTATTTGGAATGATGGATATTAGTTGGGTGGCTCTGGAATCGTGTTAGCAAATGGTTGTGATTAATTTTGGAGGTTTTGGATTCAATAAGAAAAGAAAAGATTTGTGTAATTGCTATCTTTACAATTTTTTAGGTCATTTGGTTGGAACGAAATGCAAGAATTTTTTTAGAATAAATTTGTGGATATTAATTCTTATGGGTCAGAGTATGCTATCTATATTCCTTTAGGATCTCGATTTATCCTCTTTTAGAGGCATGCCATTATTTTTGATCTGGAAATTGGAGGCAGTGTGTTCTAGAGAGATGCTTTATTCGTGCCTTTCGTTATTTATTTCTTGTTTTCTGCTGGGGGGCCTCTTGTCCCCGTGCTTGTTCTATCTATCAACTCTTTCTATTTAATGAAGTTCTTTTGTTGATTATCAATGAAAAAAGAAGCTGAGCAAGTTTTTAAGGAGAGAGAAGAAGAAGCTTACATCACCAGGGTTAGGAAGGAAAGAGATTTGTGTCAATAAATATTAAGGTGCCTTCAATGTTGAAGTTTATGCTAGTATGTTTAGGGGCCATCCATAGTTATGGAAGGTCAGTTTTGCTAAAGAACTTTGCTTTGATATATAGTCTTAATGAATTGATGTTTGGAGGTTAAAAAATAGTTCATAGTTTGCTAATGTTAGGCCAAAATGAGATGGATACTCTGTCTATAAGAAGTGTTCAACTTTCCTATTAGTTAATCCTCCTGTCCGAGCTATTAGGGTTTCATCCAAACAATTATCAAACCTTGCAAAGCTTAGCAAGGCCAGGGTATTAGCGTGACTTATGAGCTATACTTTTTCCATTTTCCATTTCCAGGTAAAATTGAGTTTGACAATTTTATCCCCCCAAAACAGGATTGATGAATGACTAGAGCCACAATGGCAGTGATGATCACTGCCATTGGTGTCTATGAGCCTTGGGAGCCCAATAACAATGCTCATCATGGTTGTCAAATCAAAAAATGATCTACGAATTGATATTATCTTTTTTGAGTTGTTAATTGAATCAATTTCGAATGGTAACAATTTAGTTATAATTTTTAACATGCATAAAAGTATATATGCATACAATTTGGTATTAAAGATAAATTATAAATATGGAAAGATAAATTATAAATATGGAAAGTCTAGACATATATTAAGTTAGTTTTAAATAGTGGTAGCGGTGACACGGTTTTGTGGCGTAACGGCCGTAGTATAACTGTAGTAGTATCTGGAGTTATGAATTTTTTTCTTTTTTGCCCAATTCACTAAAATTTAATTGATACGCTTGTTTTTATTTTAAAATTATATTTATTAGAATTTAGAATAGTTTTGGTGAATTTTGTACACTTTTTAGACATAATTCAACATGTCTTAATTTTTATAGTAGTTTTAAAAAATAATATATTATTAAATCTTCAAGTATAAGATAAAACAATCAAAATCTAAAGATTTTAAGCTTATTTGTATAAATTTTGAACAAATATTTTAAAAATTATTTTTTTGAATTTATAAATCATAATAATAAAAAGTAATCAAACATTAAATATATGAATTTAACTATAAAAATCAAGATCTAAATATTTTAAACTTACTTTATGTAGATATTAAACTAAGATTTTTTAAAATTAATGTTATTGATTTTTTTAAGAAAAATAAAAATATAATTGAACATTAAATATAAGAATATAATTTACAACAACTAAAATCTAAATATTATAAACTTAGTTTGCAACTTTGCGTAGGCTTTGAACAAGTAATTTAAAAAGTATTTTTTTTAAGAAATTTAAAATATAGTTATCAAGTAATACAACTTTAAATATATGAATTTAACTTACAAAAAACAAGATCTAAGAATGTTAAATCTTATTTTGCATAGATTTTGAAAATATTCACCCAAAAAATAGTTTTTTTTTTGACATTTTTGAAGGCCAATAAATATAAGAAATTATGTAGATTTTGCAAATTAAGTTTCACTCAAGTAAGAATGAAATTTTGGATTATTATGATAACTTTTTTGATGAAAAGAGAAAGAAATTGCGATAAAAGATAAAAAACGGTTCCAATTGATTCACAGTTTAAAAAGCTATTACAGTCGATCTTAGCAGTACCGTAATTGGCCTTTATGGCTTTTATGGTACCGTAATGGTTTTTACGGCATTACGGCAACTGTAACGGCTTTTACACATGAAATTTTTTGTCACATTGCTAAATCGACTATAATGGGTAATGGAAGGCATCAAAATCTATACATAACGGTGTTACGTAATAGTAATGGCCGATTTTTAAAATTATTTATATCAACAAAAAATTTGTTTCAATGATTAGCACTTGTAATAGTTAGAATGGTTGTTTCTATAGCAAGAGATACTGGAACGAAAGCGTTCTCTGATCCTATTTTCTATGTTGGATTATGCTATAATTAATAACAGTCTATAGACACAAGTATATTGATGTATTTGAAGAAACAAAAATTTAAGATACTTCATACTAGAAGTATAAAAGAAAATAAAAATTTCAAAATTTAAATCACCTAAAGGAGATAAATTTAACCTAATGTGTTGATAGATGTTGTGCCTTTTGCAAATAGAAACACCATAATAAAGTTGATTCGATTTCTTGGTGTATGGGAAGAAATAGTGCAATATAAATTGTGAATGGTATGATTTTAGTAATTGAGATGCCCATCATTAGAGAATAATGTAACTCAGATGCAAATCATTAGTGAATACTATATGGTACAAAATAGTGGTACCATTATGTTTACATGGGGAATTTTTTGCCTCTTCTATGCCAGCTTATCTTGCCGCCATTGCAACACTTGGGTTGTTATTTTTTTGTTTTACAAGTAATATCATTAATCATTAAAAACGCCGAGAGGTGCAACCAAGTACACAAGAAGTATACAAAGATTAGAACCAAAAAACACCTATATGAAGGCCCCATACACCCAGATAATGCATATCCTCTAAAAAATCTAACAAAGAATCCTAAAGAGAAAAAATTCCCATGAAGCCAAAAGAGTGTCAAAAGCAGCTCTCTTTTTAGAACACTTTTTGGCAAAAAAACAAAAAACCAAAGAAAACAAATACAAGCATACACAAAAGATACACTTTTACGTAATTCATCCAAAAATAAGACTACATTTACGAAATTGCGGTGACTTTTACTATTATAAGAGGCGTACAAAATTATAAAGGGTTAAAAAAGCCAAACAGAAACAACAAATACATAAAAACTCACATTTGGGTTAGAAACCAAAAATGGGTAAATAGTCTCACAAAAAATCCATTTAAACCGCGGTGTCTCTAAAATAAGTTGGGTCATGGGTTAGATCCTTCAAACAATAATTAGGCTCCACATGCCTAACAAACACTTGGCTTATGTTGAACCAAGCTTTCTTTTATCGGTTTTTATGTTTTAATAAATCACAAAAACACAATTAATGAAGGCACCAAGGGGATGTCAGTGTATCAAAAAGCTCAACGATAGCTAAAAATTATTCAAGAGATAGGTTAACAAGACTATTCCCAACATTGCAAAACTTTGGACAGTTGATTTGTGAGGATGGTTGGTGCATCATTGCCATTGTGGTGTCTTTGCATGCAACACATAAACCAAAATGTTTCTAGAATTACAGTTACTTTGCCTTCGCTAGAATGTCAGCTAAAGTTAATATATGTTTCTTGTAATACAAGTACGGGTTCATTTGTACCTTAAAAAGTTAAAACAAGTGAATTCACTTGTTGAACCTGTTAGGTGTATTTGTGCATCCTATTCGTATGGAGTTTTGTTTTGACTTTAATTGGAATCCTGCTAGTAGATGGTGTAATTGATTCCTCGTGAATTAGTCAAAAACTCAAGATGCATGTAAGTTGACCCAAATATCCTGCGATATCAAAAGAAAAAGAAAAGAAGGAAGAAATGGATGATCCTTAGTAAGGGTTTTTTTTTTCTTTTTCCAAATCAATTCAATGGTCTTGTGATTGACTTACAATGAATCAGTGAAGTTCATAAGTTGTGGATTTGGCTGGTGAGTACTCGGTTTTTGCCACTACATCTAGGTAAGTCCACTAGTTGTTAGTCTGACTACTCGTGGGTTTTTAATGTTCACGAATCATTTGCCTTTGTGGAGTGTCTTTCGATACATTCAGGGGTGCACGTGGGTTGATTTCGTACTAAATTTAAGATCGAACTAATTTTGATCAGTTTTAATTTTTTAGACCCGGAACTAATTAAATTATTTTGTAGAACCAAATCAAACCAAACCAGACCAATAAAAATTGAGTTAGATCGGTTTGGAACGACGGTTCCATAGATTTTAAAATTTACTTTCCACGCATGAAAAAAATTTACTGTGTAATAGTTTTAAAAATTATTATGTTTTACTATGTGTAACAAATAAAGGTAACACCTAAACAATATAATAAAGCATGAAATAAATGCTTTAGAATAATTATTTTATAATCAATTTAGTAAAATAAATAACAAATATTTAACAAAAAATTCACAAAAATAAATAACATATAACAAATAAATAATAATTAATAATAATTGTCTAATTTAATGACTTTTTTTTTTTTTTGTAATTTGCAAAGCTAGAAAACTTTTTTTTCTCTATATAAATTTCACAATAATTATATATGTAATCTAATAGTT
>JAOTRH010000025.1:13881492-13893231 GCA_034768845.1 Heliamphora exappendiculata | reverse complement strand
CCATGATGATTGGAATCTGCCACCTGACTTGACACCCCTTGATCGGAGCTGTACAAAATTAGGAATCAGCAATATATGGCATCCCAGGGGGTAGGGGGTGGAATTGGACAAGCTGTATCCAACTCTAACCAAGATGAACATTCAAAGTAGTTAGCAAAATGTTGAAAGAAATAAAAAAAAAAATCCAACAGCTTAAAAAATCAGCAATTGATCAAAGAAAAATAGAGCTCTGGACCTTAAAAATGAAATAAATTGTAAATAAAAGACAGCCATAAAGCCCAGTAACAAATATGGCTGCCGAAGAGCTTGTCATTTATTTACATATAGAATTACGTTTCTCAGCATCATAGGTCTCATCTAACAAAAACACCACCACCTTTTTTACTGCCGTGATTGACAATTTACACCTTTTTTTTTCTTTACAGAGTGATCCTCGTACATGCATTCCTAAAACTATTATCCTATAACTCTGCCAATTGTGAAACTATAAATTGCAAGCCAAATATACATAATAGAGAGAATAGACAACCAACTCTTATTCCTGCGGGTGAATTGACCTTCGTGTTTATTCACAACTAATAGAAGCAAAATGTGGAGAATAATAAGGTGATGTAATTCGGGCCATCAATGATGTTTGCTATACAGAAGATGTCTTCTTTTCCAAATCGGAATAACTTAAGAAGAATATGAGAATGTTAACCCACTGCGCTTCTCTGAAAATACACCGTTACAACTCGTGAGATATCATTCAGATATTTGGTAACTTGAAGTTTAGTAAATGATATCCGTATCAAACAAAGTTTACTTACCTCCAGTTGTTATGAGCTTCTCAACACGGGAAACAATATGTTTACCGTAAGTGTACCTCTTCAGTGCAGTCAAGTGGACCTTGATGCGAGAGAGAATTAATTCACGGCTTTGATCATTGCAGGTCTCGAGAACTTTCTGCACAACATAGTTTCCAAAGGGATCTTTCATCATGGCCTGCAATTTAGCATTTTACCAGTTTTGGTTATTCAACAAGTGACAGTAGGTGAAACAAAGAATCAATTAACAGGAGCTTTAAACCACCATCAAGGAAAAATTACAATCAAACTAGCAGTTTCATATAGTATTTAACAATGGATTAAGCTCCCCTCAAGAGCAAGCTTCCTCAAGACGTCTCAGTGGAGTCCATTTTGTGGGCCAGAGATGGACCCACAACAATAATCCAAACCATTCATAACTTCATATTGTAGGTCTCGCAAAAACATCATCTATGAAAAAATTCAGTTTGATTGGACATTGGTAGATAAATCAAAAGATCGCGTTTTGTTTTACAAAATGGACAGTTTTTTATTAAAATGATCTACTTAAGTTTAAATGGTACATTTTGTAAAATAAAACGCGATTTGTTTATATACCCTTAGATGTCCGATCAAGCTGAATTTTTGCATAGATAATTTTTTTTGTGGTTACAAGATAAAGGTTCGGATTATTGTTGTGGGCTAATTTCAGGCCCACAAAATGGAGTCTCGAGAAATCTTGAGGAGGCATGGTCTTAAGGAGATCTTTAAATTAAACTTTGCGTTTTACTAAAAGAAAGATACGCAATGGCCCACCAAATGCAGTATTTATTATTCTTTTTAAAAAATAAAATAAACTGGCTGCAACATTATTAAAATTTCCTTCAGAACCTTTTGGGATAAGGGAGCAGAGAGATTGGATGAAACCCCATGTCAGCATCCCAAGAGGATAGATACCTTCTTATGAACTCCAGTCAAGTCAGGTGAACAAAATAATTCACCAACATCGAGCAGACAATATTACATGTGGATCATCTCCTTGACAGTACAGCTGACTAGTCACATTTAGCCGAATCGGATAAAAACGACAAAAATTTGTGATGGATGAGCACCTGAAATTCCCAAATCAATAGCCTCTTTGTCTTCCTTTTCATGCAACAAGATGGCAATCAACTTCTCTAAGGTAGCTCGCATGTGTGCTAGATTGTCGCCACACGCCCGCTAGTCTTTACGTATCGCTTGCAAAGTATGATGCATAGCATCAAATTTAGAGGCCAACTCGACCTTGGTAACCCTGGTTAGGCTAGGCTATTGGGTATAACATGGAGAATATAATTTTTCTTTTTCTTTTTTTTTTTTTTTTTTTGGTTGCTAAACTAGACCGGTTGAAAAGGATTTGGGCTTCTTTTTTTGTCTGATTTAGTTGATTGATCTAGATTAGTTGGGCTGGTTAAAGGTTGTGCTGGGCTTGATGTGGGCTAAGACGAATGAGCTGGAGTATTTTTTTTTTATGTTTGGGTTTTAAAAAAATAATGGCTTAGTACTTGGGTTTAGTTGGTTACTGGCACAAAGATAGGTCGGATATTGGTCGGGTTGGAAGCAATCTGGTTGTTCTAGGGTTTGTCTAAGGTTTCCTGGTGGTGACGACGCAAGACAGTGATTGCTGTGGCCACAGCGCAAGGCGTCGTAGGCCAACTAGTGGCGACAATGACTGATGGTGGCATCTGGTGGTGGAGATGACACAAAGAAAGAAGTAGAGGGGAGGCGACAAGGCAATGACAAGGAGTTAAGGAGGAGAAAGAAAAGACAGAAACGGGGGGTCGAGAGAGGCTTATTGCACGATTCACCCAAGAACTCTTTGCATGCGTGCAAGTGGTGAGCGTAACACTTGTCTGAGCAAGTGGCGGCGGCGGTGGCTAGAAGCTATGATGCAAGTTGCGAGAAGGCGAAAGGAGCTTCTTCGACTACAGATCGAGTCAAAGAAGAAGAAAGAAATGTGGAATCTCGAACTTAAGCTTTGATACTAATTGATACAGTACGTGCAGAGGGTGAAGGTAGAAAGTAGCGCAAAAAGGTCGAAACCCTAACACAAGGCAACCGTCTTAAAACTCAACTCTTTATTAATTTAACTCTGATTAATACATCAAATGAGCCTCTTATTTATAAATTTAAAACCCTAATCTAAAAAGAAATTAAAATTCTAAAGGAATAAAAATAAAATCTTAAGATAAGCTAGAATTCTAAACAAAAAAGAAATAAAAAAAAAACCTTATTTAAAAGATAATTAGAATCTTAAACTAAGGAAATAAAAATAAAATCCTAATTAATAAAATAAAATAAAAGATAAAATAACTAAAATAAAATTGTAAATGGTTCGTTGAATTCCACATCACATAGAAGAGTATGATGGTTCACAATATGAAATATTGTACTGCAGAATCTTAAGAACATGAGATTGTCAAAACCTGTAAAGGCTCATTTTGATCTGTGGAACCAAGTATCTCTTTCACCAAAAGTTGACGCTCTTCTGAACCACCAAAAATTAAGCACTTCTCAACAACATTAGAGGCAAACTTCTGCTGACTCATCTTTACTATTTGTCCTGCTAGCTTGCTGATGACGGTCGATCGTTCTTGCGGTTTCCCATGTTGCAAGACATGCTAACCAAGCAAAAAGTAAAAACAATAATGACGAATAGAAGCATATATGGACCACTAAAGCAACATGGATAAACATTTAAATAGAAAGACATGATGCCTGAATTGAAGAATAATTATCACATAAAGTAAAAATCCTCAAGAATGAAATAACATGGAAATCAGAAGAAGCTTTCCACTTGCTTGTGTTAATTCTTTGGCAACTGTCAACATACCTATTAAGCCAGTTTAGATCGAACGCTTAACTTGACCAAAACCTTAGGTACCAAATACTTGGGCAAGCCCCATTTTGGTACTTAGCTCTACAGCTCTATCTAGAGCCATGTCCATGTCCACCTATAGGTCTTAAGCATCAAGTCATTCTATTGCCTAATCTGGATTCTTTCAGGTCTTAAGCATCAAGTCATTCTATTGCCTAATCAGGATTCTTTCAGTGCCTTCAACCCAAATGACTTTAAGACAATGTTGCAGCATTCATCTATCTTGGTTGGAAAGTCTTCCTCTCTCAAGTGGTGCCATTTAACTTTTAATGAGTGAGTTCATTTATTTGTTTTTTTTTTTTTTTATCACAATAGTATCATCATTTGTGCAGGAAAACTTGAGTAAATAAAAAACAAAATGCAGTCCATAATATCAAAACCTTTAAGCATATAAACAAGTCCGAAGACCACTAGGCCAAATTTATTTCTAATCTACACTCCTAAAAAAGGTGAACTCTCTCTAGTAATTATACATTGTGTTTGAACTTGCAGAAGGGAAGAGGAAGGAAACGAAAGAAAGTGAGACGGAAACGTTAAAGAAAGTACCATAAATTTCCTCGACTTCGGTTATGCAAAGAAAAAGAAAGGAAAGTAAAGAAAAACTCTCTTGTTTGGTTTTAAGGGAAAGAGGAAACGAAAATAATAGTCGCGGCAACATTAAGTGAATGAATTATGGTTGAGACATACAGAATCCTTATATCGTTAAATAAAACATTGGACATCTCCAGACAAATCTTTTGAAGTTCCTCATTGATTCCTCAACAGGATAATCTTTCAAACAGTGCACTTGCTAATTTACGAAAACTGCAAATGACCCTTTTTTTTTCACACAGCCAGAGTGACCCCAACCAATTCAGCATTGAGACTTAACCCCAGGGGTGAACATGGTCCTCAAAAAGTCAAACCTGTGAAACTGATTCCTAAGCCGTCACCTCTACAAACATGCCTACTCTTCAATTTTAAAGTGGATCTGCTACATTAGTCTGTTTCTATTTTGAATTTTCCAACTTTATTTTACTTGGATTTCAAAGAACTTCCTCATTGACTCTTAAGTTATTTGTTTCTCATCAAAAATATAGAGAAAAAAATGCTTAGTACATCTGAAGCTAAGAAAAGTATATGATATTTTCTTGAAGCAACACTTAATATCTGTAGCACAGACGCGAAAACATGAACTATCATTGGTCATTATTGCAGCATTATTTTTCCATAATTAAGCATTTTATGGACAGCACCGGAGTAGTGAAAGAAGAAAGAAAACACAACAGAAACTAGGTGGATGGTTGGTCCACTACAGATATATCATGTGGCAAAAATCAGGGTTATCTTCTCATTCAACATTTTCCATTGCCAAAAGAAGTCAATTTTCCCACATTTGATGGCGTTCGATGTTCACATACAATTTAAACAAACTCACACTCCAGATATTGATTCTAAGTACTTAAGAAGTAATGAAGATTCCATGTCTAAGGCAGCAAATCAATTTATGAGAAAGAACCAAGTTTACAAGGTAATAACAAACTAACGTAAACTACACAAACACATTCTCAAAACACAGAATTCACTGCTAGTCAATCATACCGATAAAACACGTGCAGAAGTAAGAATAGTGTGCAATTTAAAATACCTGAATAACATAATTCCCATATTGGTCTTGCGCAAGAGTACACACAGAATGCATAATTTCCCCCATGATAGTTTGTTGTGTCTCTGGATCATCACAATGCTCCAGAACCCTCTGCTAATATCAAAAGACGTACATCATAAGACCATATAGAAAGCCAAGCAAAAGTACAACAATTGAATTCTAAGCTGATTACCTGAATGACACGACAGCCGTAAGGATGTGTGGAGAGTGCCACAACTTGCCCAAAGAAGGCCGAGATAATAAATTGAAGTCGATCTTGAGGAACACATTCTATGCACTTCTGGATAACATGATTGCCATTCTGATCACGAACACATTTCATTACAGAGCCATCAAGCTCTGCTATCAGCTGGGTTTGTTGTTCCACGCCAACTACTTCCAAGGCCTGTAGCCAGAATCACAGAAGCAATTTATAACAGGAAACAAAAATGCTTTCTCTTGAGGCATAGTAGTCATCACTCCATCAAATGACACATTTTATGATTTTCCAGGGCATAACCCGTCCAACATTTTCAAAGGATATGATAATTTTGTAACCATTTCCTGGCGTGTACCAAATGTTGCGAAGGAAATAACATTTCCCCTGGCCTGCATCCTATCTACTCAAAGAAGGCATTCAAGAATCAGGGAAAACAATTCTTCAAAATTAAAGTTTACCCAATGACTTGGAATATTTGACACGGAGAAGTTATGACCTGGAATGATAGAAAATGCCATTTGTGACATAGTTTGAGTCACTGGAACAAAAGAAAAAAAGTGTGTATCCATTGTAAGCAGAAGACTTGTGCGCTAACCATAAGGAAGGGCAGGGGTGGGGAGCAAGGGCACATTGAATCTTAAGATTAGGAGCACATTGGGGATGTTTTATGTATTATATGATCATACAATACAAATACATATCGTAAGAATTTTTTCATATTTGAAAATTTTATGATAAATAATTGACAAATATTAGAGATTGGTGCCAACTACAAATTTTCGTTTTCTAGTTTCTGAAGATATAAATAAACATCATATAATATATAGAGTTCTAGCTGTAATATATGTTGCTACCATTTGGCAGTTGGCAATATGAGAGTGACTGCAATAAATGATACCTGAACAATACATAGAAAGTAGGAGATAATAATCAATAGCAATGTAATAGTATAATTTGATCAGTGTGATGTCAAAATGCAAATACCTACTCATTGCCTCTAGTAAATATTTACAATTATCAAAAGAACTTTGTAAATAATAAATAATTGTTGCACACATGAGTTAAAAAAATATGGCACATCTAATGACATTTAACATCTTAAAAATAGTAAGAATAACTCTTCAATTTCACCGAAACTCCACAATAATAAAACAGAACGAGGGGGGGAAGAAAGAGACTGGGTTTGCTCCAAGAAAGAAGAAAAAAAGAGGCGGAGGGAAACCCTGGACCTGGCTAGCCAAGATAAGAAGAAGACAACCAGTGTTGAATAAACCAATCTTCAATGTTCCAGATTCTTAAATCAAAATTGCGACTTACAAGCCCAAGGCAACACTGCACTCGGCACTCTGAAAATCAGGTCCTTCTCTCTCTCTCTCTCTCTCTCTCTCTCTCTCTCTACCTGTTTTTCTTCTTTTTTCTTCCATTATTCTCAGACTTGATGTTCTGCCAACTGCCAGAGAATCTCTTTTTCACTTTCTGTTTTATCTCAGTCATTTCAGCCAATCAAGTCCCATCTTAGTCAGAACCGCAATTTCATCTTGGCGCAAACGCAGTTCTAATATGATTCTTGCTTTGAATCGCAGAGAGAAACCATAACAGGAAGCAGGGATTCCTTCAAAATATAAATACAGTAATTTCTTTTAACAAAAGAATAGTTTGCCCCCCTCTTATTCAAGCTTAGCCCCGATTCCTAGGTCTCGAGAAGAGAGGGAAGTCCAATATATCTGATGACCTTTGTTACAGGGTCAGGCAGGGGGGGGCCACAAAGTGACCCCCGGTAAGCATATAGCTAGTGTTCTGCTTCTTTTTCCCAGGAATGAACAATTTGATTAAAAAAATGATTTTTTTTATTTACACATTTTTTTTATCTTGTTTTTTATAAATGGATATAGAATATTATATATCTATTATTATTCTAATTAATAATATAATTCAGTTAAGCAAGCGGCCCTTTCGCGACTCAAACTGCTGGTCCGCTTTCCGGCTCGCGACAGCTCAAACAGGCGGGAGCTCTCTCTTTGCTTGCAATGCCGGCTGTTTTCCTTTAGTTAGAAGTAGAAGTAGAGGGTGCCGTTAGAATCATGCTTTTAGAGCAGAATCATGCCCCAAGTATGTTATTCCTCCAACTAATTTACAACCTTTACTTTAAAGTCCTGACATATATTTTAGTATTTATATTATATTGAGAAAGTTTTGAAAGCATGAAGCTATCTTGTTAATCTTGGCTTGATTGTTGAGGTAGAACATAGAGCATCAGTTTATGTTGCATGCTGAAGTCTTTGTGACGAAATTAGTTGTCACTTTACCAATCTATGAATGTTTTCAGAGCAAAGATACATTGGGCAGACATGGGGCTGGGAAAGTTGCCAAAGTAAACCATGTTAACCTTGAAGTGCAGTGAGTCCTGCATAAGGAGGAAACCACATTCCCATTTGCCTTAACATGCTTGTGTGGACTATCAGTTAAAAAGTAAATATGGTAACATTAAAGTGCAGAGAGTCCTGCATGGTAGGAAACCAAGTTTCCATTTGGCAACATGCTAGTGTGGACTAGAGATACTATGGTAAAAAACTATGGATTGTTGTTTCTGTTAAAAAACCAATTGATTGAGGAAATGAAAAACCATACACTAGAATCAAAACAGTGCAAAGATACACTAGAGAGATAAAGAAGAAAAACTAAAGAGACAAATATCTAAAAATGCACCTTCTGAATTACTCTGCAACCATACATTTGAAGACTGAGAGGCAAAATATGACCACTAAGTTGGTTGGCTAGCTCCTTTCTTTGACTATCAGTGCCATGCTCAAAAAACTGCATATCCAAGAACAACTATCAGGTGATAAGTTCAGAATGCAGAACCTTTCTTATGTTCATTGGATGATAATGCGCGTACTTTTTGTATGACATAATTCCCAAAGACATCAGTCACCAAAACAAGTGCATGAGGAACAATCTCTGGAAATATCTCTGTCTTTTCTTCCACTGTAGCAGTTTCTAGCTTCTGTTGAATAAAGCGACTTCCATACTGATCCGTGCTTCATTACAAAACAAGAGAAAAGGAACCTGTGAAACAAGCTGGAGCTGCGGCAGTCATATAAAACAGCGAATATAACATTTCGTGCATACCTGAATTCAACTACATTGTCAATGATGTCTGAGAGTTCAACAGATTTGGTCTTCTTGTTCTTAAGCTCTTCTAATAAAGAAGAAACAATTACAATTTCCATGTTATTTCCAACATCTGAATGCAATTTCCTAGATCCTCCCATTGAACTTGTTAACATAGAATTAAAGTGTAACATCTGTTCATCCTGAAACATAGGAACCCCAGATCCAACAGACGGAAGTACAGACTTGGCCAATGGATTTCCTTGATTCAGCAAGCCAATATCAAAAGTGGGATTTGCATAATACCCATGATTCAAACCATCAGATTTATGTAAAACTGGTGCTCCATACTGATTTTTCTGTTGGGCAAGGAGTGCCTCAAGATAAGCGTTTTGAAGCCCTTGCAAATCTCCCTGATCATGGGAATCACCAAAATAATTCCTTCCTTGAGAAAGACCACCTGAGGAAACTGCAGCATGCATGGCATAATCAGAAGTTTTCTGCAAGTACTGGATATAAAGCGGATCAATATGTGGTGTATGAAGGTCAGAAGCTTCTTGATTACTACTACACAAATTTTGCACATTTCGACCACCAGTATAAGTTGAACCTGAAAAGGCACAATATGTGAACAATAAAATCCATCCAAGGTTCTCTAGGTAAAGAAAAATTGTATAAATGGCATGAAGAATTAATAATTACCTGTATCAAAATGATTACCAATTGCTCTATTCAGCTCCTTACTAACGGAACACCTACTTGGAATGTATCCGGTAAAGTCCATACTGGAAAAATTATCAGTTTGACAGTGGATTTTAGATGCTTCTGAACTTGTAATCCCTGAAGGATTCTTTGTCGAATAAAAATCACCAGAAGAGTATGGTGTTTGGGGAAAGTTCATTTTCCCATCAAAACCTAACTCAGAAACATTTTGATCTGTTACAATTCCATTCTTCATCTTTATATTAATGTAGCTGGTAGGAATGGTCAACTTTTCAGCTTTAGATTTGCCAATAAATGGCTGATGCAGACTGTGTTTGTGACCATTTCGCATATCCAGCAGGTGATTAGGTTTATCAAATCCCATTTGCAGTTGAGACTGCATAAGACTGTCATCATGACTAAGTTCATTTCTTGACAGGCTAAAGCTAGATAACGAAGCTGCAGCATCAGCAAGCTCAGTCATACTAGAAGAATGACAATTTAGGGAATTCGAGCCAATAATATTCTTCTTTTCGACCTGGAAAACTCTGTTTCCTACTGGAGGAAGACCAGGACTTGAGGACCTTCCAATCAGCTGAGGTTCAGGGGTTCTACTCCTTGACAGAGATGCAGCCACAGAAGATGCAAAGGAATGAGAAACCGCTGATCCAAAGCTCCGAACTCTAGGCAGTCCAGGGTTAGTAGCCCCATGGTGCAAGGCCTCTGTGGCTTCAACTACATTACATAATTCTGCTGAATGGCGACTAGAAAAGCCTGATGTATCCACAATATCACCAAATGAACTCCGACTAGATGGGTGCAAGAAATGACCTGATAAAGAAGCAGGTTGTTCGAGTCCTTCCTGCGAAAAAAAACATAAATCAATAGACAATCAAGACTTCTGCATAGTAACATAAAATTGAACAATCTATTACATAGATATGCATGTTCAAATAAATTCTCTAGTTTAACTTGCAGTAAGCAACACCAAAATGCCTCTATGCAATAATCTCCAAAACTTTATATGGGAATAGCAATGCAAGATACGAGGGTGGCAGGGCAGAGTCCACAGCCCACCAAAAAGTTAAAAGAAATCACCAAATGCCTCCTTGACGCTACCTATTAGCAGTCTTATGTTATCCTCTGAACAAATTTTCCTCGTAAGCAGCATACAACTGGCCCACCCCTCCCCTTACTAAAGGATCTTAGATCATTGAAGCATCTTTGGAAATTATCAAGGCTTGTGTTTACTTATCTTCAACATTGTTTATGGTGTCTCTTGGGTGGCATTCAAACACAGTTTGGCGTACGTGGATTCACCTAGAGTAGACTTACATCCGAAGGTTGATGATTCATCAGTTGTTTCTAAAATCTCTTGTAATCATATATCTTTCATAGTGCTTGTTTCTTGAACGTGGTGGTCACATGGTTTTTCTCCCCGTCTTGGAATTATCCACTTTAATATTGTGTGTCTATGGATGCTTGATTCATTGTTGTTTATTGCTCATATTTAAGTTGTATTAGTATAAGGTTGTGACTTGTTGAGTTTTAATTTCTTGTTTAATATCGACCAGCGCAAATCAACGTGATAATGGAATTCCATAAGATTATACCCACTAAAATAAAATTTTGATAAGGAGGATCAAGCAAATCGGACTCTCTAAAAGTACCAAAATCTCATGCCACGTATGAGTTCAATATGCATGTAAATAAAATACAACAGCACACCCCCAGTCTAGATGAATCTTTTTCCCTTTATCATCCCTCAAATCATTTTTTTGAGAAGTTTTTATCATCCCTTGAATCATCCTAAAAAAGAATGGCGAAGGACTGAAAACCTCTAAAGCGCCATGTAGGGCACCTGTCCTTTTTCAAAAGAAAGAAGATGGGTCCTCCAAGAATTAAATGGTAATTCTTCCACAGAAATCCGACCACCATATGACACTATTACATCCTTTCTAACATTCATCTCTAGCTTCCACTTCTACAGTTTCACCGTCACAGGAACCTCCAGAAAAACGAATGCCATAACTCCCACAATTTCAGCTTCTTATTTTCCCTGCCATAACCCAAAAAAGAAAAAAAAGGTTTAACATGGAAAGGCTGGCATACAAAATTTTGACCATGCACTTTACTCAAAGCCCATTGGATATGAGTCCAAGGTGTATGTAAATGCACTTTCCTGCACACGACAGCACAATCCCAGTCCATATGAGTTTCTTCTCCTTTACCATCCCTCAAATCATCCTTAAAAAGAATGGAAAAAGACCTCCGTGAATTATTCCCTGTTCCGGACAATTTTCTATCTGATAATTTCTTCCCTTTGTATCCCCGTATAAAGTTTGTGCTTCTCAGCAAACCCCAACAACCACCCCCT
>JAOTRH010000025.1:13868602-13881392 GCA_034768845.1 Heliamphora exappendiculata | reverse complement strand
ATATAATAAACTTTAAGTTTATAATTTTTAATTTAACTTAATTTTAAACTACTATTGTATTATAAATTAAAAAAAAATTAAGGCCCGATCAAGTCCACCTGAAATTCGCCCAAAGGCCCGAGCCTGATGCTCGAACCCGTAGCTCAAATCTGAACCCTTTACCTCTAAAGTTTGAGCTAACCCAAAAAAAAAAGTCAAGCTTAAATTTTTAACAGGAGTCCACCGAGCTCGATCCACCTAGTCAACGGCTGGACCGGTCCAAATTACGAGGCTACTTTGATCCAATGTTTAGAAAAGTGCAATCCTCTTATCTACATCATATAAAATTGACAGATCTCAACTCAACTAGAAGGTGCATTGAGTTCAATGGATATGTTTAGCAAGGTTTTCAGTTTTTGTTTTTTGCTCCGTAAAATCTTGAAAATTGGAAAATCAATTTGGACGATTTTTGCTTATTTTTATTTTTTCTAGAGTCATTTTTTTCATTTTTTTGAAGAAATTTTACTTTTTAAATTGTCCCGATGAAAGAAATAAAAAAATAAGACTTTTGATAAAATATTAGAAAAAATTTATTAAAGATAAAAATAAGTAACATAAAATATAACTTATTTTCTTTTTTGGGCTAAATTTTCAAATTTTGCCTTTTTTTTTCTTTTTAAAATTTTTAATTATTTGATTAAATTTTTTTACCTTTTCAACTCATCTGGGTTATTGGCTTATTTTAGCTGAATTTTTTTTTTGAACATTTTTTATATTTTAATAAAAAATTATATTTTTTCGGCTTGAGAGTAGTTGAAAAGTATAATAGTTTAATTAAAATAATAAAAAAATTACTATAAATAATAATAAATAATATTAAATATATAAATAAGTAATTATTTCAAACTGGGTCATTATCTTGTTATGACTTGTTTTATCTTTATGAAGTTTTTCATATTTTGGATAAAATAATATTTTACTGATTCGTCTCGATAAAAATAATTCAAAAAGTATAATAATTTAACTAAATTATTAATTTTTTTACTAAAAATAAAATAAAATAAACAAATAAATCATTATCTGGAAACCATTCTTAATAACACTATTTATTTTTCAAAATATGGTACAAGAGTTTGAAAAGTTCAAGATAGAAAATTTTTGGGTAAATTATACTCACTTCTCATCTGGTTTATGATAAAAATAGAAATTACTCATGTGGTTTCTGAAATATTACTAATCTTTCAGGTTTAATTTTTTCATCAAATTAGTTAAACCGTTAAATTTTTGTTCAGCTGTGTTTTGTTTGGCGTATTTTTCGAACAAATCCTTATGATCCAATCCGTTCATTACGTAGAACTCTTTGAGTTTGTTTATTATGTTAAAATTTATATTCATCCGATATTTGTAGTAAAGTGATTGAATAAGATCTACTAATATTATTTTATAAATAAATAAATAAAAATTATAATTTTAAAAAATATTGTTAAACAAATATTACTCAATTACTTAGTTACAGATATCAGATTAATCTAAAATTTTATGTACTAAACAAACTCGACAAGTTTTACCTAATGAACGAATTATATCATAAAAATTTATTCGAAAAACACGTCAAATAAGGTGCAACAGAGCAAAATTTTAACGATTAGACTAATTTAATGCAAAAATTAAACCTGAGAAGAAGTTAGTGACATTTCAGAAACAACCTGAATAGTTTCTGTTTTTGTCATAAATTAGATAGATGATATGTGTAATTTACCAAATATTTTTTTAAATATTTTCAAATCAAGTTTGCATTACCTGCTGTCTTTCTAAGCTTCTAACTATCCTTTCCTACCCCTTCAACCACCATTTCCCGTCAATTCTTTTTTACAATCCCTTATATTTATACAAAAATATATATATATATTTAAAATTTCTACAATAATAAATAAAAAGTAAAATAAATATATATATTCCTTGCTTTTTGTAAATACAAAGTAAAAATGTGACAAAGTTGCCGAACAATTAAATTTAAAAAGGGAAAATGTCGATTACAAAAAACATTATTTTTCAAATTAAAAATTTGAAGACCCCAAGCAAACGATGTGAGGACCCTGCTATGAGCTACGCACAATAGGGATTGCTATAAGTCCAAAATTATTTTATTTAAAATTTAAAATTTTAATTAAAATTATTTATTATGTTGAACTCATTGAGTAGGGAATTACTGTAAAAAAAATTAGATCAATCGAATATCATTATAAATCTGATCAAAGTATGTTTGTTCTGAAAAAATTAATTCGTTTATAATAAATATTTTGTGAATAAACTGTTAAACAAATGTGTCCGCATCATATGCCTAATAATATTTGATTAACTTAAATTTTTACAGAGAATACATACTTGATGAGTTCAATATAATAAAGAATTTTAATTAATTTTTGAGATTCCAAATAAAATAATTTTAAACTTATAACCCTAGTGATTAGCTCACAGCATAAACCTAACTCCCCCTCGGCCCCATGCTACTATATTATTTTGAAAAGGTGGCGTTTGGAAAAATATATAGGAAATAGCTTATTTTTATCTTTTTAAATCTATTTTCATATTTGTGTTTAGATTCTTTAGATTTTTAATTTCTCTTGTTACTAATAATCTCAAAAGTAAACATTTTAGTACTAGTATTTAAAAAATACTACAAATAATCTATTTTCATCTTTCATGATTTTTTTAATTTTTAATATAAAATTCTTTATTTTTTATTCCTTATGACAAGAGAATTTTAAAAGTACAAAAAATTGAACTAAATTTCTAAAAACCTTAGTTACCTAACTAAAATTGCTAAAAACATTTGCAAGAGATTTTGACAATAATTTAGATCCGAATAGTACATATTACACCACATAAATCACTATATATTTATAAATATAAATATAATAAATATAATAATAATAATAATAATAATAATATATACACGAAATAATATGCATTATCTCTTGTATTTTTATTTTGACAAACACACAGGTCCACTTTTATTATATTTCCCTTTCTAGATGTCCTAGTCACACACAAACAAACAAAAATGACAAAACTATCCAGTTAACACTTTTGAAGTCTTAGGTCCCGTTTGGCAACTCTAACTTTTTGGTCTTTTAATTAAAAACATAAAAAAATTAACATAATCCATTTGACAAAAAGTGAAAAACAAAAAAACAAATTAAAATATTAATTATTAGAATATTCTATTTAAATTATTACAACTTTTAAAATACAATAATACTCTTTATTTATAATTTATTTATTACACTAGTAATTATATATAATTATTAATATCAATTATATAAAAAAATAAAATTATTTAATTTTAACAAAAAAATAAAAAAATTTAATTTTTATTTAAATAATTAATTTAAAAATTAAATTACTAACCAACTTAAAAACCAGCTATTGCGCTAATTAGTTGCCAATCTTGCTCTTAGTAGCACATGAGTAACTTCCATTTTTGAATCATTTCAAAATTAGTAATGGCTGATGTCACTACAAATCATTATATACACATTGGCAGCACATGCTGCAATGATTAAGATAAATTTTTTTTATTTTTAATTGAATAAATATAAAAATTATAAAAAAAGATTTGCTTCTATCTAAATTATCTTTACACGTTATGGACAAATCTAAAAAGTAATATAATTGATCCTCACTTTCAAGGGAAAAAAAAAAAAAGACATGTTTTCTGCATATTATTTATAAAAACAAATGCTAATTTTGCGATATTGACATAACTATGCAAAACAAAACTACTTTTCACCATTTTTTAAGCTATCTTGCTAAAGAAATTCTAAGTTTTTATATCGCAACTTAATTTTAAGTTAACTTTTTAATTTTAATTCACTTTAAATTAAAAAATTAAAAAATTTATTTAGTTAAAAAAATAATAACTTTTAAGTCACAAAAAAAAAATCAAATAAACTCAATATAAAATTTCATAATTGTCTTTCAGCTTAAAATGAGCTAAAATATGACTGTTTGATGAAATTTGTATAATTTTATATGTAAAAGGTAAATTAAAAATTATTATGAAAAAAATCAAAAAATTTAAAAATAAATAAGCTAAAAGATAAAGGTTAAAAAACAAAATTTATTGACTTTTTAGACTTTAAAGCAAATGCTGCAAATGCTAAAAAGCTGGTTTTAAACGGACTTAAAGCTGATAGGCAAACAAATGCTAAGAAATTTTATTTTATTGTTGTCTTTTCTATAATTTTTATCATCGTTTTGCTAATCAAATGGAACCTAATGCTTTATTTGGTTGTTAGAAAAACTAGTTAAAAAAGAAAATAAAAAAAAAAAGTAATAAAAAATTTAAAATTTATTACCCATTTAGTTTTAAAAAATTAATAAAATAATTTATTTTTAACTTTTTCGTAATACAAAAATTTTTACTTGTGAAATTTATTTTCTTGAAAAAATATTATAAAGGCCACGTAAATGTGCAAATTTCCTGTTATCGGGCCGAGGTCTCAAATATCAGCCCATTAAGGCGACGAAAGCCCAACCTGTTGTGGCGTTTAGTTACAAATCTTTGCCTAGAACTCATTTTTGAAAATTGATTTATCAATTATAAAACTAAACTAAACACTAATTTAAAATAAACTTACTCAAAAAACTCGGTATGAACACAAATAATTCAACAAAAAATTAATAAACAGTTCAATTTATAAGCTATTTATTTTTTTCATCTATCAAAAGATTTTTTTAACGAGTAAAATTCATCCGTATAAAAATTTTAACGCACAAATTTCTTTTGAAACAAAAATATTCTAAAACAGATAAATTTATTTGTGTATTTTCAAAATATATATATAAAATACAGATAAATTTATCAATTTTACTAAAAATATGTATAAATAATACAAATAAATTTATCTGTACATTTTTAAAATATGCGTAAAAAACACAGATAAATTTATCTATTTGTATTACCTATGTTGATATGCAAAACAGATAAATTTATTTATTATGCGTAAATATACAAATAGATAAATTTATTAATTTATAAAATATTTTAAAAAAAAATTACGCAATTAAATTTCATACGTTAAAATTTTAGGCCCTGCTTAGTAACTTAACTTGTTCATAAATAATTCATTTTTTTGTTCCAAATCAATTCTAATTTTTTTAATATTTCTTGTTTTGTTAATGCAAAACAAACAAACAAACAAACGCGAAATAAATAAAACAAAATTTGAATTTGGGCCATTTTTTCCCCCACTTATTCTGTTGGATGTCTCACAAACTTTACCTATAGATATAGTATGGACAAATCTCTTAGCCCCATCAAAATGTCTAAAATATCCTAGTCACACTAAAGGCGTAGCAAAATGAAAATACATTATATACACAGTAACAAGTCCCGTTATATAAAAAACGAAGTTTTTGTGTTTCCACTTTGCTGGTAAGCTAAGGCCCTGTTTGGTAGCAGTTTTTATTTTTATTTTTCCCAAAAATATTATCCAAAAATAGATAAAATGAGTTTGTTACCAATTTTTAAAAAGCTACTTCTAAAAAAATTGAGTTGAAAACGGACTTAAAAATTGAAAATTTTGAAAATAATTTATAACTATTTTTGCATTTTTCTCTCCGTCGCAAGACTTAATGCACTGAAAAATAAATCAGTTTTGATAACCAAACGTATTTTCTCTTTTTAAAATATTATGAAAATTCTTTTCAATTTTTTTTAGAATATCTTTTTGAATATAATTTTTTTTTAAAAAGTCATGCTATTTATGCTAACCGCCACCATTAGACGGTAGTTAATAGAATAATAAAAACAAATTTTTTTCAATATCAATACACTTTTAAAAATAAGACCTATTATTTTTACAAATATCAATACACTTTTTACAAATATTTATATATTATATACTAATTATCCACTGTCCATTGAGCGGTGATTAACATTTTCCTTTAAAAAATACAACCAAACTGAGGCCTTAGCATGCCAACTGAAATGTACAATTCTGTCAACATTCATAACATGCAAGGCGAATAATAAAATATAACAAACAGAGAGAGAGAGAGAGAGAGAGAGAGAGAGAGAGAGAGAGAGAGAAAAGAGAAAGAAGAAAGATAGAAAAAACGAAATAACTAGTACTCAAAGCATCATGGGCTACAATTTGGAAAGGAAAATTTTTCCAGCTTTGCTAACGACCCCCCACCACCGGAAAATTTATTTGTTAGCCTCCCCCGCATGATGGGCCAAACTAATAAAAATAAAAAAATAATACTATTTAAGCCTACTTCCCATACTTATTTGTGTAGCATAATTGAACAAACAATAATTTTTTATTCTTAAGAGGATAAACAAGTAATTTTAACTATACCATATAACTAGACATGTAAAGTAAACCTGTAAAAAAATAATTTTATTTAGATCTACTTTACAGACCTACTTGTAGGCACGTGGAGCTGACGCTGCGCCGTGCCACCACAAATAACATCTCCCACCCTTCACCCATTTTGCAGTTTGACTGATGCTCTATTTGGAATATTTCAAAAAAACAGGCCTGGTTTAAAAAAAAAATCTTGTTAAAAAAATAAATAGGCTTTCATGAACTTTTTTTAAAATAAGGTTCTTAATGGACATGTAACTTTTCGTATTTAATAAATTTTTTTAACTTTGGTCAAAAACTTTTTACTTTTAAATTCAAATGGTTAACAGATTAAAGAGAAAAATTTTAGCCATAATAAGAAAAAAAAACGGATGAAAAAGATTAAAAAATAGCCCGACTTTTCAAACTTTCCAAACGGGGCATTTTAAGTGGTCGAAACTGAGAACATGGCCCAGGTTTTCCAGATAAAACTGAAGGTGAAACCGGTCATTTGCCCTAGCTCATGATCATATCCCAATGCTGATGTGAAAGATAAATTTTGTAATTAGTACACACTGAAATAAAGAAGCATGAGAAGGGTAAAAATGGAAAACCAAACCAAGGTAGAGGCAGAGAATGTCACGAGCTATCACGTGCAGTAGGAAAGGTAATCCCATCTTTTATATGGCTTACTGCGGTGGGGCATAACCATTTCAGCATGTTTGGACCCAATATCTGATCAGAATTATGATGGGTTACCAAGATATGTAATTGCAGACCCAAACACACACACACACACACACACAAATCGACATTTATACGGAAGAGACGTGTTATGTCAACCACCCATGTTTGACACCGACACTCGTAGAACATTTTCAAGAGCATGTCTAACATTTCTTACACGTGTCTTACTTTAAAAAAAAAAATTAATAGTATTAGACACTTTTTCGACACTTCGAGAATACTTCGATAGTGTTTCTTGAATTCTCCGACAACTTCTTATGTCATGTATCTTTATATAGTAACAATGTTTTCCATCCTTCAAAATGCAATTTAGGCACATTAAATATGTTTTGAAATATTGATAAGATAAAATATGACCTTTTGATTTAATTAGTATTATATTACATATTTTCTATTACTTTCAAATAAAATACTCATATATCTAACATATAATAAATATACAAAAATATATTTTTTTGACGTGTATTATACATGTCGTATATTACATTTTTTTAAAATTGATGTTTTAACGTGTCCATGTTGACTTCGTGTAGCGTCGCATGTCTGTGTCCACACACACAAAGACAGAGAGAGCAGGAAAGGGGAGAGAGAAGATACCAAGGTAATATTCTTGTAGGCGCCAACATTGAAAGGATGATGATAGCATTGTCCAGATTTCCTAGCCAACCATGCTGCTCTTATTGCTTCATAATACTGGTAAAAGAGCCCATTGCCAAATCTTTATCAATGAAAAAGATACATTGAAATTGTGTATCCATGCTGAAACACAGTTTTACCTCTATGGTTGTCATATTATGAATGATGAGGTAGACATGCCAGCCCAGGAGAGTTCCAAGAATCAAGCTTAAGCTAATAGTCATTACCCCGGAAACAATCTGAAAATTTTCACTGCTTTTAGAATTTTCGTAAACTCTCGTATCATCTCAAACGAGATATATAAAGAATAAATCAAAAGCAAGGCGAAGGTAAGACCAAGGTACAATACAAAAAAGTGATTTGAATTAAAATCAGCATGCACCAAACAAGAAAGTTAGATGACTCCTGTAAACTACAAAAATCAATCAGCAAGCTTCTGGACATCTCGAATATACTCGGAAGGTTTAAGCTCAATTTGGTGATTGTGATGAGAGAACACCAATTAGGAGGGGAAGCTCAGGTAAAAAGATGGTAGGAAAAATGCAAAAATGCAGGACCTGCTGCAAAATAAGAAACATCCATGAGAAATTAACATGATTTACCGTAGTTATAGAACAGTAACAGTCTGGACGAAATCTAAATGATATCAAAATATGAAGTCAATGATCAAACTCTATAAATCTCACGAAGTCTACTAATCATTTCAAAAAATCATGAGTCATAACCCTCATTTCTGAATCTATCAAATTTCATTCCATGAACTGCAGCAAAGGGTTCAAAAGAGAGATGCTGGGAATTCAGCAAACACAAACAACTTCAATAACGGGGGTCCAAGGTGGTTAATCTGCTTTCCGTGGTGAGGATTTTCAGGATTGTTGCAGATCTTAAGGTTACAGGTAAAAGCAATATTGCGGGTATCAATGTGGAATTGGATAGGTTACAGAGGATAGTGGGTATCGTAGGGTGTAATGTTGAACTGCACATGAACTCAACATTTACCCTTCTACATATTTGGGTCTTCCTTTAAACGGTAAAACTAGGAAGAAGGCTTTTTGGTTCCCAGTGTTAGAAAAAAATGGCAGGAGGTTAGAAGGATGGAAAAGCAGAGCATTGTTCTAGAGGCAGGAGGTATGCGTTGGAGCAAGTAGTGTTAAATAACATACCAATCTATTACTTGTCTTCGTTTAAGATTCTGATTGAGGTTGCTAATAATATTGAAAAAATGAAAAGATTTCTTGTGGGAAGGCAGGGGGGAAGGTAGGAAAGATCATTTGGTTAATTGGAAATCAATATCTAAATCAAAAGCAAAGGGGATCTTGGGATTGGAAATATTGTAGCTAGGAATGTTGCTCTCTTTGGAAACTAGTTATGGAGATTTCCTATCGGGAGGTATTCACATCGGCACTCTGTTATTAAAAGTAAATATGGTGTTCAGGTTAATGCTTTTGACTTTCGTGTGGTCAATAGGGGCAATTGTAGCTCTCCTAGGAAAATTATATCTAATATATTGCCTTTGATTATGAGGTTCGTTTCTTTGAAGGTGGGGAATGGTGAACATGTTCGATTTTGAGAGGATGTATGAATTGGTAACGCTTCCCTCAACGTTCGTTCCCTCTTATGTATCGATTGGTTTCCTCTCCTCATATGCCCATTGCATCTATCGCATGTTCTAACATGGCTCCTATTTCATGGAGTTTCAATTTTGATAGAAACTTTAATGATAGAGATTGATTGCAATGACGTCCCAATTGATTAATCTAGCTAATTGTTCTTTAAGACCGGGCAATGTTGATAAAAGACTTTGGTCCCTTTCTTCTTCTGAAGTTTTTTTCTTCTAATTCTTTCTTTGATCAAATTGTTAATGATCCAAATGATACGCCTTGTTCTTATCAAAAAAAAATGAAGAAAGTGGTAGGGCCTCTTAATGTTAAGATATTTATGTTGTTTTTTATTCATAAAAGTTTCACAATCAATGAAATACGGCAAAAGAGGAGATCAAATAGTTATATCTGCCCTCATTGGTGTGCCATGTGTATAAGAGAGGGGAATCCTTAGATCATCAATTTTTGCATGCCCATTAGCTCTTTTCCTATGGAATAGGTTATTCCGTACGGTAGATACTCCTTAGATGGCACCGACAAGTTGCTTACAACTGATTTTAATTGACCATAGAGGCTTCACACCAAACAAGAAGGCGAATGTTTTGTGGAATTCTGTCATTTTCACAATTTTTTGAATCATTTGGTTGGAATGCCACGCTAGGATTTTTGAGGACACGGTTGACGACGTCAATTCATTAAGGAATAGGGTGTTATTTATCATCATTTTGAGTACTTATTTCTTCTACATTCAAGGGTATCCCATTATTCTAGAGATTGGAAGGTGGTGTGTAATTTGTTGTAATTAGAAGTGTCTAGGTTTTCTTTTGTTCTTTTGTTATTTTGGTGGACTTCTCGTCTCCCCTCTTATTGTAGTCTTCTATTTTATTAATAAATCTTTATAATCTTACAAGATTTCACAAAGCCTTATCTTTTAGTTTTCAACTTTCCGAAAATATATTAGCTGGTGAATTAGTAGTTGTTGAAAAAAAAAAACTTCAATAATCAACCTATCCCTAGAAATACATGTAGGGTCTGCTATTTTGTCTTCTAAAGTTCAAGAAAAAAAACTTGGAATGATACTGGTTAGTTTTTGTGCCAGACTGTTACGAATATAGTTTATTAAAATTTTAAAATGTTTTCTTTTATTGTTTCTAGAAATTAAGGAGTGGGTAGTGGGTTGGGGTGAAATTCGGTCGGCTCGGTCGGTGCTTGAAGACTATCTTCTATCAAACGGACTGTTTCGATTCCATGCATTAGACAACCAATACCGACCAATCAATGGGAGAAACCGAGCCGACTGCATAAAATTTCAAAGCTAATCGGTTTGGTCGATATACGTGTGTGACTGACTGGAAGCTGTAGAAAAAAATAGGACAAAGTTTGCTTGAGATAAAGTGAACGGCGCATATAAGAATATTCAGATCAACAATCCTGCTGCAGTGTTGCTTGCTGATGCTGATGCAGGGAGAATGAGAATAGTGGCGCAGATGAGAAGATGAAGAGCAAAAGTTTCTCTTTTTGGAAGCAGCTGAGATGAACAGAAGATTTCAAAAGGGTGGAAATATTCTCTGTTTGGCAAGAGTATAGGAGCGAAGGACCCTATGTTATTAGATTTTGATTGGTTCGGTCGGTATTCCTTAGAATTCTTTAGCCAGCAAAACTGAACCGATGGTTAAAATTCTTCATCTCAAAGAACCGAAGCCAACCATTCATTTTGAACAATTGACCGTGTATCACTAGTTCGGTTTGAAACAGTCGGTTGGTTTGGTTATTCCAAAATAAATTACACCCCTAGTAGTGGGTTAGATAATGGAATTAGTTAGTCTTTCCTATTTTATAGGATAGTGGGTTAGTGAGTTGCAACATTTCTTTCTATAGATACAATGTTTGTGAATGAATAAGAGGATTGATCATTTTAAAAACTCTTCTATTATTGAAGAACAAGAAATTCGATTCTCCTCAAATAAAATCATAAGAGGTCTACCTCTCTCCAAGTGGACAATTTCTCTCCTTTTCTATTTTTATTTTTGTATCACAAGAAGGTTCGTATCAATTGGTATCAAAGCCGTCAATTCTTGGCAATTCTTTAACATAAAATATCTTGCCTTCCCTACTTGAAAATTTACAAGAAATGAAGACATTGGTCTTGAAATGATCGAGAGTACCAAACAATTCACTGAATCACTACACGAGATTAAAATTCTGATCAACAAACAAGATCCGGATGTATTTTTATTATTTATGTATTTTAACTTTGAGGGCAAGGTTGATCTTTGTTGGGTTTTTTTTTTTGGGGGGGGGGGGGGTGTTACATACATAATTTATTAATTTTTTTTATATTTTTTATTTTTTTGTTTCTAAAAATTAAGGAGTGGGTAGTGGATTAGATAATGGTATAAGTTAGTCTTTTCTATTTTATAGGAAATAGTAGGTTGATGAGTTGCAACCTTTCCTTGTCCATATACAAGGTTTGTCAATGAAAAAGAGAAAATCTTCTATTATTGAAGAATAAGAGGTTAAATTCTCCTCAAATAGAATAATTGGAGGTCCGTCTCTCTCGAAGTGGGCAACATCTATCTTTTCCTATTTTTATTTTTGTATCACAAGAAGGTTCATATCACGGATGAAGTCCTCTATGAATAAGTCCGAGACCTAACTCCTTTAAATGTGTATCGAAAGAAAAGAGTGCTTTGGGCATCTCCAACCCTTACTATTTTTTTCCATCAAAATCAAATTTGATGAAAAAGAGGCAAAATTTGACCACCAACCCTTTCATTGAACTTATACCAAATTGAGGAAGAACCAAAATTTCCATCAAACTCAGCAAATTAAACTCTTTCACCAAATCTCCCAACGGCTACATTTCTGAAATTATCAGCCCAAGTTTTTTAAAGCCTCCGAGACAGTTTTCTGCAAAAATATCGTTTGTTTGGCAGGAAGAACCAACCATTTCTCTGTATAAGCTACGGACAACTTCAGCCGGGAACCTACCCGGGTAGCCGGCTGCTTCCTCTTCTATATTGAACCAGCAAAAATCAAACCATCCCACGGTATAACCTACCAGCAACTTTACCCAGATACCAACCCGGCTAGCCAGTATAAGCTATTGGTTTGTTGCAACCACTCATGGGATGGGGTTGGTATTTTAAATAAAAAAAAAGTTTCGATGAAAATTTCAATGCCCACCATTGGAGTGCTCAATATCAAATTCACCTTTTGGGCAGTTTTTTTACTTAGATTTAATGAGAAATCAGGTTCTCTGTTGGAGATGTCCTTAGTCATTAAGCTTATCTAAGATTCCCTGGTGGGAAAAAAACACCCAGCATGCCGTTGCACCAAGTATTGCACAAAATAGATATAGATGATTAACTGTTGACTCACGTAAAAGATTTTGTGGGGAAGCCTTCCATCAAAATTCCAGTCCTTCTGAAATGCGCAGCTTACTATTACAACCTAGGAATGTCAAAGACT
>JAOTRH010000025.1:13823819-13866745 GCA_034768845.1 Heliamphora exappendiculata | reverse complement strand
TATATATATATATATATTAAACATATTAATAATTTAATTTTTTCTGTACTAACCTAGTAGTCCTAACTCTTTAATTCCCTTAATTAATTTTAAATTAGGTCTAATTAATTTTAATAATTTAATTTAATTTATTTTTATTTTAAATCAAGTTACATGTAAATTATAAGTTATCCAGCGATACAGAGGCGGTGTTCAATAACCCTACCCAAAGCGGAGCGGGGGCGGAAGCAGGGGCAAGGCCATGAGGCGGGTAATATGTCCCCGCGAAAAATTTGCCCTGTGGCCATTCCTATTTGAAGTGTCGGCATGAGTTGATTCGGCTAGTGTTTTCAAGTTGGCCTAGTTGGGCTTTCTTTTTAATTGCATGCTTGTTAATACGCATAAATAGTGTAATACGATAATGGAGTTGAAGGTGTAATGAAATGAAAGTTAAAGGTAGAATGGAATAAACAGTTCATTTTTATTTCACTAGTTGACTATCAACATGAAATGGCTACTGCTTGGTGTGCTTAATTAATAGAATAAAATAGAATGCAAGTTTTTTAACAAACGAATTGATAAAAATAATAAATTAAGAGTCTTATTTTACTATTTATTAAAATTTTAAAATATTTAATATTTATTCCCTCAAGTTTTTTTACAAAGAGTAAACGACACGTCTGTATTGTTTGAGCACACCATTTTAACACACTGCGTGATGTTTTCTATTCATGTAATAATTTTTTTCGTAAATTAACTCAAACACTCAAAAATATAAAAATAAAAAATAAAAAAGTGAACAAAATAGCCTCACCCAAACACCACCTAACTAATCCGAAGAAACGTAAACATGTGACCGTTAAAAGCTCGAATATTGGATTAGCCGAGGTGGTTGAGATCCTGCACGGACTTTGGCGACAGCCTGGAAGAAGGTTTCAGAGCTGGCCCTAGGGAAGCTGGCAATGCTGCCGTCTTGAGGTTCCAATTTTTTTTTGTTAAAATTTAAATTTTTATTTAAATTTAAATTTAAAATAAATATTTAAAAAAAATTCATATTTAAATTGCAATAATTTTATTATTATTTTAAATCATCGAGAATTTTAATTATTTAAAATACTAAATAATACGAATATACTATAAAAAATTAAAAGTTATGGCCAATATATACTTAAGTTAGAAATTTTCAATACTCTTAAAGTCTTAATTTTTATTTTACCAATTATACTTAAAAACAAAATATTGGATAAAAAAAATATTTTATTATTAAAAAATTTATAATAGATAAGTTAAAAACTTAATATATAAGGAATACTATGTTGCTTTTTTTTTAAATTTAATTTTATTAAAATATAACTACAAATATATTTAATTTACATAAATTTTTATAATTAATTTTAAAATTTATTACAACTTCATATCTCAAACTCCCTTTCACCTTTGAAATTTACGGACCGATCCTGCTTACAATTTAGTAACACGTGGCGCAATCTGAGCTTGAACAGGCCAATCCAACGTGTAAAGGCTGAGCCATCATATGAAGGGTGGGAAAACGGGTAAGCTACTACGCACACGTGGCCCAATCATGTTTTCCCAACTGTCACAGTTCGGGTGATGACATGATGATTCAGTTGGGTATGTTGACTGTTCTTTTCATTTTAGGTTCATCAATTCCTGTTTTGAGCTCAAAATAAATTTTTTTTAAGTGATACAAATTATCTGTTTTATTATTTTTGGTCTATAAATTATTAATAAAAAATTTAATACGATATTATGAATTATTTTAATAAAATATATTTATTTTAATAAAATAAATGATGAAATTTAGACATTGTTTCAGTAGTACTTACTGATTTCATCAATTTAATTCTTCATATAAAATAATTTATATATTAAAAATAATAAAATAAACAATTTAAAACATAAAATAGATCTATTTTAAGTCCTGGACCGAGCTAGTCCATTTAAGGATTGGAGATAAGTCACTCTCTTTTTTTTTTCTTTTCTGTTTATTTCAAAATTATATTTCTGGTTTGGCAAATCGATTTAAAGCTATTTTTTTAAATTTTTTGACTTTTTGACTTTTTGATTTAAAGCCAAAAAAAATTTATTTTTTAATTTTCAACTTTTATCCTATTAGCTTTTTGATTTTTTAACTTTTTTAATAATTATTTTTAATTTTACCTTTTTACATATAAAATTAAACAAATTTCAATTTAACAACCATACCCCAAATTCGGCTAATTCTCTAGAAGGGTTATTTGGCTTTTTTAGTGACTGTTTTGTCAATTAAATAAATTTTTAATTTTTTAATTTAAAGTTAAAAAACCAACTTAAAACCAGATTACCAAACGAACACTTATTACTGGGCTTGGATTTTTTCTTCTTTACTCTTTATATGCAATCGTTTAATAAATAGGGATAATTGGTCAAAATCTAATTCTTGGATCTTATTGTGTATTTAATCAATCTTTTTAAAATTTCTTGTTTTAAAAACCATACAAGATAAAATTCTATAATTTAATGTCTAATAATTTTAAAATTTCTTTTATCGCTCACATATTCTCTTAAATACTTAGTACATATTTGTGATATTTAACATTATTAAAACTAGTAACATATAGATTATACCTTATAACAGAAGTTTAATTTGAATATTTGGTAAAAAATTATAATTTGTAGCTGAAATAGAAAAAAAAATAGTTATAAATTGTAGTATAAATTGTGAGTGTTTGAAAAAAAATATACTTTATAATTAAAATTAGTTGTTGAAAGTTTAAAAATTATTAGTAATAATTTTTCCAAATACTTCAATTGATTGCCACTATTAGCATCACAGGTGACTATCATTACTAATTTTAATTTTAGTTATAAATTATAATTTTTTTTAATCACTCACAATTTCTGTTACAAGTTATAATTACTTTTTTTTATTTCAATTACAATATACAATTTTTACTAAACACTCACAATACCTACTAAAAACTACAATTTATAAGTTATTAATTTTAATAATACCAAACACCACCATAATATCACTTGCATTTTTGTCCACATCATTCTTGGTGAGCAATAAATATTTTTCTTAATTTATAAAAATGCATTAGATTCTCATAGTTCAAAATAAATATAATAAATTGTGAGTTTCAAAATACTTAAAAGTCTTTTTTTTTTTTTGGGTTTTAAATAAATGTCTGATATGGAGCTTTACCGTCATTCATCATAAAGGTCCAATTTGGATAATTATTTATTTTTTATTTAGATTTTGTTAAAATAATGTAAAATATTTTTTAATAAAATATTTTACTTATTTTTACTATTTTTTAACAAAATATAAGTAAAATAAATTTTTAAGTAAAAAATTTACATCATAAGATAAAAATATTTTCCTTCTAGTAAATTGGTAAGTTATTTTTCATTTTTTAAAAGATATGCCTTGAATTTGATTCTTTTCAAATTTATAAATTTTTTTATCTATTTTTAAAACGAAAAAATATAAGCCAATGACAATTGGGACTACTATTTGGAATAACTTTTTTAAAGTTTTTTTGTTTTTAATGATTTTTTTATGTTAGTTTATACATTTATACATTTTAAATTTCTCTTTTATGAAAAATAAAAAATGTAAAAAAAATGACTAAATTTTTAAAAAAAAAATCATATAAGACAAAAAAAACCTTAAAAAGCTACTTTAAGACCTTTTAAAAGCTTTTTTTTTAATCTTTAAGAAAATTGTTTTACATTAACACAAATAATAATATATTTTTAAAACTTTTCTCGTTACATAAAACTAGAAAAAAATATAATTAACTAATTCCTTTTAGAAAAAAACTATTAAAACGAAAAAAAGCCTTTAAAGGTTTTTTTTATCTTTAGTAAATTTTTTTTTTGTGTTAGTTCAAACAATGATACTTTTTAAACTTCTCTCGTTACGAAAAATCAGTAAAGTAAAAATAACTATTTTTTATATAAGATGAAAAAAACCTTTAAAAGGCTTTTTAAATTTTTTTCGTATTTAGTGAATTTTTTTTGTATTAATAATTCAAACAATGATATTTTTTAAACTCCTCTTATTACGAGAAATAAAAAAAAGTAAAAATAAATAACTAATTTTTTTATTAAAAAAACTCATATAAAATCAAAAAGTCCTTAAAAAGGTTTTTTAAGATAAACTTTTTTTGAGTTAGTTCTTTTTAAATTTCTCTTGTTACGAAAAATAAAAAAAATAAAAATAAATGACTAATTGTTTTTTTAAAAAAGCTCAAATAAAAAAGATTTTTTCTTCCGTTTTTAGTTAATTTTTTTTTTATGTTAACTCAAATAATGATACTTTTTAAAATTCTCTTTGCAACTCTAGACAAAACAGCATATATACTTTTGGATTTATTTTGTAATTATAAATAAAACATGTAAAATATTTAGACCAAAAAATTAAAAAAAACAAAAAAACAAAAAAAAAAAAAAAGTTAAAAAAATTACATGAAAAGTTATTCTAAACAGTAGCGAAGCTCCAAAAGGTATCGGACCAGATTCAACCATTTTTCGTAACTTTATTGTGAAAATATCTTATTTCAATCTAACAATAAAAATTTTTATTTTAAAAATATTTTTTTACAAAAATGTTTTACATGAAAAGTATTTTCCTAAATTTTTTTTAGGTTAAAAGAACAAAGCCTTAATGTTGTATGTTTTTGTTTTTAGTAAATTTTTTCCAACATTTAACTTCTTGCGTGATCAGTTTAAGAATTCCAAAATTATTGCAAAAAAAAAAACTAAGACTAAAAGAGAAATAAATCACTTGTGTATATATATATATATATATGATTATGTATAAAATATGCACAATTATATTTATTATAATATTATAAATATTTTTTATTAATTTCATCTAAGTTGATTTGGTATGACGGATGTGATGATGATAAAGTGAGTGAAGTGTATAGTGGGGTAAGTGTAGGTTGAGTGATTTGTGAGAGTACCTGAATATGTGAGATATGAAATGGTAGTAAATTTAATGTTAAAATTATTAAATCTATATCTACTTATTTTTTTTGATCTTGATTAAAATTATTTTGATAAATTGATTGATGAATTTGATCTTATATTTGAATTTCAAATAAAGGATCATTTTTAAAAAATTAATTTTTTAAGGATTGACTATGTATGTAATAATGTGGTGTGTATATATATATATATATATATATTCTTCTCATTTTCCAAATACAACCAAAAATCAAGAAAACGAATAGCTTCTTTTTTACGTTTTCCGTCTTCATAAATCCCTTTTACAAATTTATTCAACATCCAAACACAATATTAATTGGCAAAAATATATATATATTTAGGGTCTAATTGACAATTAATTTAATTTTTTTTTAATTTTTACATTTTTTAGCTAAATAATTAAATTGAATTCAAAATAAATTTTTTGTTAAATTTGTTTTTAAGATAATTTTTCTAAATTAGTTAATTGGGTAAAAAAATTATTATTTTTGCTTTTTATGCAAATTGGATAGTATTGCCTTTCTATGCAACTGATTATAATAACTATTATATATAGTTAGCATTAATAGTAAATAAGTTATTAAATAAGTGTATTATTATTTTTTATAATGCAATGAGAGTTTAAATAGAATATTTTAAGAATTAGTATTTTAATTTGACTTTTTAAAGATTTAGTTTGGTTAGAAAAAAAGAGGAGAAACATGTTGGAGGGTCTGGGATGATTTTTTAATAGAGTAGTTTTTTTTTCTTTTTTGCTTTTCATTAAAATATTTAATATATTCTTACTTTTTTCTTTTAAGTTATAGTGCTTGATATATTAACATGATTTTTTTTATTTTTTTTTTAAATTATAGTGTTTGATATATTAACATGATTTTTTTTTATTTTTGAAAATAGAATTAACTGTTTAATTAAGTGTATTATAATCTTTTTACTCCAAGAAAAAGTGAGTGTCTAGAATATGAATTGGCTTTTGTCTTGAAGAAAATAAAAAAAATTAGTTGATTCTTTAGAGAAACCAAAGAGTATAACTTAAAATAACTTTTTTGGTAAAAAGTTAATTCTTTAGATAGCCCAAACATAGCCTTAGCTCCTGTTTGGCTTTTTTCAAAAGTTATTTTTGTTTTTTTTGCAAAAATGACATCTTTTAAGCTATACTGTTTAACATATTTACACATCCCAAATAGCCTAATCTTTTTCAAAAGTAAAAAAGTCAACTCTACTAAAAAAACGTATCAATATCTCAAACACTACAATTTAAAAGTAAAAAGTAATAACATATTAAGTATTTTAATTAAAAAAAACCTACTATAAAAACTATCCAAAACATTCCAATTTTTTTCATATTTTTTTCTTTTTTTTTAAAAGAGCTAAATCTCTTTTAACCCAAACATTTTAGATATTTCAAACAAAACTTATGAAAAAAAAAAAAAAAAAGCTTAAGTTGTCAATCATGCCCTAAATCTTGATCACATTTTCATCCCAATGATGTCACTAATATATAATATATTGACATTAAATAGTATTATAAATTCATGGAAATTCGAAAGAAATAGACTTTGAAGCAAAAAATGAAAAAAAAAAAAAAAAAAGAAGTAGTAATGAAGTGCACGAGAGCATCCCCCACCTGCATTGTTGCTAAACAAACTGTATGCTTTGCTAACTATGAGCTGGTCACGATATCTACAATTCCTCTACTTCACGAGCCTATTTAAAAGAATCCTTTGCACTCAAAATTTCCACCCACAAACTCCCAGCAAAAACCCTCTAAATCTCTAGTGTTCCCTCTCTCCATGGCCATGCTCCACCTCCTCCGCTTCCTCCTCGCTGCCGTCCTCCTCCTATCTTCTTCTGCGGTCATCAAAAGCCGACCAAATGCCGCCTCTAGGGTTGTTGACTCCGCCAGGGCATCGGGATCGGAACCTCACGACTATGTGGGGTTCAAGCCCGAAATGGGCCCCGGACAACGACATGGCTTTCAACGCGGAGACGTTAAGGGTTGCTTGCCTAAGGGGTTTCGATTCTCCTCTGCGCCTAGCCGGTTTATAAATCGTCATATTCCTGGTTCCACTTTGTGCTCCTCGGGCAAACACATGAATAGACCATGAGAGAATGTCTCTTTGTATTGGGGTCAATTTGGAGGGTTTTTACATGTTACTTTTTTTTTTCTTCCTTTTTTTTCTTTGTGTGTGTGTGTGTGTGTGTGTGTGTGGGGGGGGGGGGGGGGGGGGGGGGCGGCGCTGGGGTTGGTTGGTTGAGTGATATGTATAAGTCATTTGTGTATAAGAACATTAATAGAATGAAATAAGAATCTCAAACAATATTATTGGTATTTTCAAAAAAATATACAAGTTCCACTTTACTATTTTTGGAAAGCCTTTATTATATATATATATGACGCCTCAACTTTTAAGAACATTAATACGTAAATATACAATAATAAGGTTAATACTAACAACTTGAATTATAAATAAAAGATAAATAATATATTTATAACTATAATTATGTCTCTATCACTATCACAAATATATTAGTACAGTCATCCAATTAGTTTAAAGTTTGAGCATGAATGAAAAGATAACTATTATAACTGGTGCATGGTAGCAAAAAGGGTACAACAAAAAAATTCAATCTTCTTCACACGACTCCAAATTCTCGTCCCTCTAAAAAAATCTTCCTGCTTGGTAAAGATCTTTTCCTCACACGTGGCATTAACACCGTGAGTCAAAACTCAAAAAAAAACTCTAAAAATTCTTATTAAGCTTTCTCAAGATATAATTCAATCAAAGTCACCATTCAAAAACAAGATATCACAAAACTTCATAACAAGATAGCAGATATCAGTATAAATTAAATTCAGTGAATAAGATTAAGCCCGTGCTATGCATGTGATCAACCTAACACTCGACCACAAACCAACCAATGAGTAGATTTTATTGGCAATTGTAGGCTAAAGCCGTTACGATTGACTCTCGTTGTGAAATAATAATCCCATTGCCTAATTTTATTTTATTGAGATCACAAAAACATGGGATTAGGTCAAACTCCAAATTCCCACATAAAGGTTCACAGACGCCAATATAAAAATGGGTTGTGCACATCATCAACCAAAAGTCCAAAAAACAGATTACGAATATCATTTGAAAGGGCACGCCTATGGCATTTGTCAGTATTAACCCAAAATATAACCATACCGAAAATGCACTCAAGATGTTTGTCGAGAATATACCCCAAAAAGATTTTTATACCCTGGGACACTCCCAACAACAAACCAAGACTTGAACGAGTAACCATCTCTCGTAAAAAAATGCATGCATGTGGTGAACAAGGTGTATGTACTACAGTATAGTGTCCAAAGTACAACTTATGTAAAGCATAAGGTACAACCCATGTAATGCACAAGGCACAATCCATACACTACACATGGTACAACCCACACATTGCATGCTTTCCAATCACAAACTAAAATTTAACAATCATAAATACAATGATTTTGCAATTACAACATTACACACTTAATTTTACAATAACCAAATTACATTAAGTACACCCAATTAACAACTTAGTCTAGATAAATTTAACATTTTAACAGAATTTATAACGTGCTTTTGGGGTATCTAGATTTCATAAAAGTTTCTAATTTTTGGGCACGAACTAGGTTAAAAGATTCTCTAAAACTTTTATGAAGAACACTTTTTAATTTTTTTAATAAAAATAGGCAATTTAAATACCACAAGGCTAAAAGCCAAATTTGCCCTAAACCAAACTCTAACTAACCCTGAATTTGACTCACTTAAGAAAATCTATTTGCGGCATCAACTGAACTTTAAAAATTATAATTTTTTGATATGTGATAGATCAAGTGTCCTCTAAAGATCTCATGAAGGCCACTTAGTCCAATTCTTAAGTAAATATTTGAGTTTTAGCCTTCACGAGAAATCATATCCAGTTGGCATTTTAAACTTTGAATTTGTGATTTTTAGATTTAAAAATAGAGAATATAAAATTATTTTGGGGGATCAAATGATCTTTAAAAATCACAAATTTTGGACAAAACCTATATTATAATGTCCCTTAAATTTTTTTTTATGAAGAATACATTTTTGAATAACCATTAAAATAGGTGAAATAACCTTCAAAAAAATATGTGACATAATCTATCCCATGATACAGATTCAGTTCAATGAATTTGAAAATAGATTTAACACATCAAACAGTAATAAAAATGTCTCATTTTTTGTGGATAAATAGAAAAATGTGTTAGTTACAAATTTTGTGAATAAACTATTGTGAGATCAAATGTCTAAATTAGGGTTTTGGCCTCTAAACAGAGGCTGGCAAAAAATTGTCATACTTTGAGAGAAAATTAATATCTTAAAAGCTACACGTGCAAACCACTTCAAACGAATTTTAGATCAAAGGGAAAACAAAAACGTAATTCTGGACATAAATCTTGACATTAGAAGATATTTCTAAAATTTATTATGATTTTATGAGAAGTGCTGAAGATTAAGTCTAAGCTACTTAACCTAGTTTTAGTAGCATGCATGGCATGGATTCACCTATTTTTGACATAAACCACATTAAAGACATTATAATCAAACTGCAACAACTCTATAAATTTAAAATAATATGGAAATCTCATCACATTTTAAACACAAATCGCAATACAAATCATAATAGTCCCTAATTTGGTTCTAGCCCAATTTTAACTGACTTTCTTGATTAATTTTTTCTGGATCTAGATTTTCAAGGAGTGAGTGGGGAGAGTTATGATTTGAGTTAAGATTAGAGAATTTAGTGGAGTTTGTCACCTTAGAAGTTGGATTTCTAAGCCAAAAGACTATGAACTTGAACTTTAATGCAAAATTTCTCCCTTTCTCCTTTCTTATGTTTTTTTTCCCTTCTTTCTCCACCCAACACTTAGGGAAATTTTGATTTTGGTAGCTCACAAAGGCCTCAAGTGGCCGGCCATGGTGGAGAGGAGGGTGTTTATGTAGCAAACCACGTAGTGGTGGGACAATGATGGAGTTGTAGGGTGTGGAAGACCTGGGTCCATTAGCCTTGCGTGCAAATGTAAGATGGCATGACCACACAATGGTGGTGTGTGGGAGTAGCCATGGTGGGGTGTTCGGCGAAGCCCTAAATCATGGGTTTGGGTGGTTTTTGCTACCATTTAATGCCTTTTATTGGTTTCTGATTGTATAATTATACTACATTATTAAAGGAAAAAAGCTTAAAATTGACTTAATGTATATTTTTAGTTACTTTTCCATATAATAGTATCAAATTGATAATTTTATGATTAATTCACTATTTTTATAAGTTAAACTTATTTTAGCATCATTTAATTATGTGGTGGGACATGAGTCAAATTAAGCCTTCTAATTAGAATTTGGTGTCTTAGGTTTTAATTGATTTAATATAAGTCTTATAAAACCTATATTGTAGTTGAAATTATTCATATATTTGTGTATGTACACATGCATGGGTTCAAAATTTAGTAAAGACCTGGAGCATGGGATTTTATGTTGGAGTATAAAATGCAATAAACAATAAAAGAAATCTTTGACTTGTCACATCTCCATTTTTATTATTTTATTTTATTTTTTTCATTTCCTTGTTTTAAATTTGAAAGTGGGACTAAAATCTCACATTTGTCAATTTAGGTCTTTTGTGCATACTTCTTTGTTTTGGATTAAATGGTGATTTCTCTCGTCCGTAGAAATTTTAGGATAATTTTAATAATTCTTTTAGTGAGAAGGTTAATTTTTTGACTTCAGGGTTTTGGTTCTGAATTTCGGTTTTAGATTTAGTTTCTTAGGTTCTTATTTTCACCCTAACTCTAAATCGATAACTTAATTTCTATCGGTTTATTGTTGCTAATCTTATGATTTAAAACTGAACCCTTATAATATATGTTGTTTGAAGACATCGAAATTAAAAATTAGTTAGTTTTTTATATCATACGTTGAAAGAGAAATGAAACAAAAATGGGAATAAGAATTTTTAGAATAAGAGAGTTGCCTTCGCCAGAACCAACATTAGCATATACCTAGAAAGTTTAATCAATTCAAGAGTATAATGAAAGGTGGAGTTGGAGCGTGTGACATCCTACTTCATATGGGATGAGAAAATGAAATAAGTAAAAATATATATATTTTTGTTTATAAAAATTTAATAAATTTTTTAAATTATTTATATTTTTTTGAAAAATAATAATAATTGTCAAACATGTTTTTATTTATAATTTACAGAAAATTTAAAAATAAAAATAAACGTTACCAAACAGGAAACAAGTTTTTATTCTATAATTTTTTCTCTATCACCTCCTGACTACAACTCCTAACCACTGCTTTCGACCATTATGTTTGGTGACCACCTTCGATCTCCTCGGGCTCCTCCAACAATCCATTTTGACTATTACCTCCGACCATTACTTCTACTCATCGCTTTTGACCATCATCTTCAGCCACAGCCTCCTTCCACTACTTTTGATTACCACCACCGATCACAATATATGGTCATTGCATCTGACTATTATTCTTACCTCTTGATATCATTACCAACTAACATTTGCCGTTCTTATATTCGATCATTAATTTTTAAACATCTATGTACTCTTCTAAAGATCTCATGAAGGGCACTTAGTCCAATTCTTAAGTAAATATTTGAGTTTTAACCATAACAAAAAAACATATCCAATCAGCATTTAAACTCTGAATTTGTGATTTTTAGATTTAAGAATAGAAAGTATAAAATTATTTTGAGGGATCAAATGATCTTTAAAAATCACGAATTTTGGACAAAACCTAAATTATAATGTTTCCTAACTTTTTTATGAGAACACATTTTTGAATAACAATTAAAATAGGTGAAATAACCTTCAGAAAAATATAAGACAGAATCTATCCCATTAGATAGATTCAGTCCAACGAATTTGAAACTAGATTTTACACATCAAACAATGATAAAAATATCTCATTTCTTGTGAGTAAATAAAAAAATGTGTTAGTTACAAATTTTGTGAAGAAACCATTGTGAGATCAAATGTCTAAATTAGGATTTTGACCTTTGAAACAGAGGTTGGTCAAAAATTATCACACTTTGGGAGAAAATCAATATCTTAGAAGCTATACGTGCAAACCACTTTAAGCGAATTTTAGATGAGAGGTAAGACAAAAACCTAACTCTAACGTAAATCTTGACATTAGGAGATATTTTTAGAATTAATTATGATTTTTTAGAAATCAGGTCCACAAATATAAGAAGCGCTGAAGATTAAGTCTAAGTTACTTAACCTAGTTTTAGTAGCATGCATGGCATAGATTCAACTATTTTTGACATAAACCACATTAAACACATTATAATCAACCTCCAACAACTCCATAAATTTAAAATAACATGGTACCCTCATCACATTTTAAACACAAGTGGCAATACAAATCATAATAGTCCCTAATTTATTTGGTTCTAGCCCAATTTTAACGAACTTTCTTGAATTTTTTTTTTAATTTAGATCTTCAAAGAGTGAGTGGAGAGAGTTATGAATTGAGTTAAGATTAGAGTATTTAGTGGAGTTTCTTACCTTGGAAGTTGGATTTCTAAGCCAGAAGACTATGAACTTGGGCTTTAATGCAAAATTTCTCCCTTTCTCCTTTCTTATGCTCTTTTCCGCTGTTTCTTCTCCCAACACTAAGCAAAATCTTGATTTTGGTAGCTCACAAAGACTTCAAGTGGCCGGCCATGGTGGAGAGGAGGGTGTTTATGTAGCAAGCCATGTAGTGGAGGGACAATGATGGAGTTGTAAGGTGTGAAAGACTTAGGTTCATTAGCCTTGCATGCAAATGTAAGATGACATGACAACACAATGGTGGTGTGTGGGAGTAGCCATGGTGGAGTGTCAGGCCAAGCCCTAAACCATGGGCTTGGGTGGTTTTTGCAACCTTTTAATGCCTTTTATTGGTTTCTAATGGTATAATTATACTACATTATTAAAAAAACAAGCTCAAAATTGACTCAATATATATTTTTATTTATTTTTTATGGAATAGTATCAAATTAATAATTTTATGATTAATTCAATATTTTTATAATTTATACTTATTTTAGCATCATTTAATTAAGTATGTGGTGGGACATGAGTCAAATTAAGCCTTTTATTTGGAATTTGGTGTACTAAGTTTTCATTGATTTAATATAAGTCTTATAAAATCTATATTGTAGTTGCAATTATTCATATATTTATGTATGTACACATACATGGGTTCAAAATTTATTAAAGACTTGGAGCATGGGATTTTATGTTGGAGTATAAAATGCAATGAACAATAAAAGAAATATTTGACTTGTCACATCTTGCCATTCTATGGGTTTTTTGTTATTTTATTTTATTTTTTTACATTTTCTTGTTTTAAATAGGAAAGTGGGACTAAAATCTTACATGTGTCTTTTGTGCATATTTCTTCTTTGTTTTGAATTAAATTGTGATTTCTCTCATTCTTAGAAATTTTAGGATAATTTTAATAATTCTTTTAATGAGAAGGTTAATTTTCTAATTCGGGTTTCGGTTCTAGATTTAGCTTCATAGGGTTTTTATTTTCATCCTAACTCCAAACTGATAACCTAATTTCTATCGGTTTATTATTGCTAATACGATGATTTAAAACTGGACCCTTATGATATATATTGTTTGAAGACTTTGAAATTAAAGATTAATTAGTTTTCATATCATATGTCAAAAGAGAAATGATACAAAAAAGGTAATAAAAATTTTTAAAATAAGAGAGTTGTATTCGCCAGCACCAACATTAGCATATACCTAGAAAGTTTAATCAATTTAAAAGTATAATGAAAGTAGGAGTTGGAGGGTGTGACATTCTATTTCATATGGGATGACAAAATAAAATAAGTAAAAATATATATTTTTTGTTTATAAAAAATTAATAAATTTTTAAAACTATTTATATTTTTTTTAAAACGAAAATAATTATTAAATATATTTTTGTTTATAATTTATAAAAAATTTAAAAATAAAAATAAAAATTAATAAACATAAATGTTACGAAACGGGAAACAAAGTTTTTATTGTATATTTTTTTTCCACGAAGTGCTACACCTCTCGAAGGATTCAACTGAAAAAAATGACCAAAAGGCAAAAACAAATTCCTGAATTGGGGTTTGAAGGAATAACCTGACACATGGTTTGGGTTTATATTTTTTTACTTTTCTTTCTTTAGTGAAATTTTTTTTAAACCCGCTAAAATTAAAAGATTAATGCCAAATTTTAAAAAAAAATTCTCATATTATTTTTTAAAATTTTGTTACTTATTTTAGAAAAAAGATACTTCAAAACTTTTGTAAGAGTTTCTTTTTGTATTTGGTGAATTTTTTTGATTTTAATTAAAATAATTATACTTTTTGATTTGTTTGATTATGAAAAAAAATTAAAAAATTTAGACAGATAGAAAAAATAAAAAGATTATAACATAAGGAAAAAAAATTTATTAACTTTTAAATTGTTTTTTTAAAATTTGTTTATTGGATAAAAATTTTATTTTTTGAATTTTTGTTCAAATTAGATAGTTTCATTTATCATGCATCAAATGTATGAATTTTTTTTTCATATATTACAATATGAAAATATTTTTTTACACATATGTTATGAAAATTTCTAATGTATTACAAGATAAGAATATTCTTATACACGCTCATGCTATGAAATTTTTTTTTATATATTATAAGATAATAATATTTTTATATATACGAATACTATGAGAAGTTTTTTATATATCACAAGATGTGAATATGTTTATACACACGCATCTATCAAGATAAAAATACAACTTTAAAAAAAATTGTACACGGTAATTTTCTCATATCTTGCATCAAAATATGAAAATGTCTCAACGTGTTGGAAAAAAATTACACTAAAAAATTTTTTATTCATAAGTTTCTCATTTTATAAAAAAACTAAAAATAACAAAATTAAGAAAAATATGTATGAGAAGTTTCTCATACTTGAAATAAATTTTTTTTAAGTTGTTCATTTCAATTAAAAGTAAGATTGAAAGAATTAAGAAATATGTGTATGAGAAGTTTAGTATGAGAAATTTTTTATACTTAAAATAGTTTTTTTTTTTTTCAAGTTGCTCATTTCAATTAAAACTAATAATGAAAAATTTTAAAAAAATATGTATATATTTAAAACAGTTTTTTTTTGAGTTGCTCATTTCAATTAAAATTAAGAATTAAAAAATTAAGAAAAATATGCATTTCAATTAAAACTAAGAATGAACAAATTAAGAAAAATATATATGAGAAGTTTCTTATACTTGAAATAGTTCTTTTTTTTGAGTTGCTCATTTCAATTAAAACTAATAATAAAAAAATTTAAAAAAATATGTATGAGAAATTTCTCATATTATGTATGAAAAGTTTCTCATAATTGAAATAGTTTTTTTTTTGAGTTGTTCATTTCAATTAAAACCAAAAATGAAATTTTTTTTAAAAAGTACGTATGAAAAATTTCTCATACTTGAAATAATTTTTTTTAAGTTGCTCATATTAATTAAAATTAAAAATAAAAAAATTAAGAAAAACAAGTTTGAGAAGTTTCTCATACTTAAAATAGTTCACATTTTTTACAAGTTGTACATTTTTTTAAAAATTAATAATGAAAAAATAAAAAAAAATAAGTATGAGAAGTTTTTCATACTTAAAATAGTTATTATTTATTTTATACATTGCTTTTTTAATTTAAAACTAAAAATTAAAAATTAAAAAAAATAAATGTAAAAAATTTATCATGCTTGAAATACTAAGAATATTCTCATATACTTGACATTTATATTTTTTACTAGATTCTTCAAACTTTGATTGTAATTCTTGACCATATTATTCATCTTTTTGAATCATCAATTCACTGGGATGCCTGGCAAGAGTGTCATCACCGAATTAGAACAAGAGAGAGAGAGAAAGAGAGAAAATTAAAAAATGTGTATGAAAAATTTAAGTTGCTCATTTTATTTTAAATTAAGAAAGACAAAATTTTAAAACTAATATGCATAAGAAATTTTTTGTATAAGCAAACTATTAACTAATTACCAATTTATTTTTTAGTAAACATTAAATACATTAAAATTCGAACATAAATACGTGATAGGAGAATTTAAAGTTTGAAAATGGTATGAGAAATGTTGCTAATTAATTTTGGTCGTCTATTTTGGTAATTGTCTCGGTAATGATAGATTTTCGATTTAAGATTATTATTTCCTAATTTAGAGTGAGTCCATAACTCAATGTAGTATTTCTTTAAATCTTTTTATATAATGAATTTGGTATTTTTAAACATAACGTGTTGTTATGTTTTTTAATAGTTTTAGCATTTTATAGATTTTTATGATCGAAACTATTTATTATGTAGTATTTATTAAGTAGATTATTTTTTAAAAATATTAAATTAATAGGATATTAATAGCTATGTAAGTAAATCACATTTATTAAAAAATAAATGAATAGTAATATAATTTTATAAAAAATAATGATAAACAAATATAATCAGATCAGATAATTACAAATATATAATTAATTTAATTTTTATTTTGAGTAATTAAATTAATAAATACTACAAAAATGAACGATTCTTATTATAAAAGTATGATTAAAAATAAAATATTTTAAAAAGTACAAAATTATCCGGTGGTGCGAAACCTAACTACATTTTATAGTATTTTATATCATTTATCTCTAGACATCAATTTCGATAGTATTATTCGGTCAAAAGATTTGGAACCTATAGCATTTTTTTTCTCCATCACCTCCTACTACAACTTTTAACCACTATTTTCGACTACCATTTTCGGCAACCACATCCGATCTCCTTTGGCTTTCAAATAATTCCTTTTGACCACTACCTCCGATCATCATTTCTGGTTATTGTCTCTGACCATTGTCTTCAGCCACAGCATCTGACTACTACTTTTGACTATCATATTCAATCACAACATATGATTATTGCCTCCGACTATCATTCTTACCTCTTGATATCATTACCAAATAACATCTGCTGTTATCATATTGCATCATCAATTTTAAAGCATTTATGTATGAAATATATTTTTGTTTTTATTTATAAAAATAAATAAAAAAATATTTTTAGTTTATTGAAAATGAGAAACGAAAAAGTGTAAACGGGACCCAATTAACACTAATACATTTCCGAATTAACAAAAAAAAACCCCATTTTCCGTTGACGATCGTACCACCAAAACACCAAAACTCTCTAGAATCAAACCATTCACCTCCTCTCTCATCTTCGTCTATCCTCTGCGCTAAACCCTAAATCGTATTAACGTATACATACACACACAGACATATATATCGGCAGTATCACCTCAAACATGGGCTGTTCCTCCTCTGTTCCAGGTAACACTTACTTCCATTTCCGTCTCTTCGGTGTATGAGCTGAGAAACATTGAATTGATGTCGAATTTCCATAAATTGTTTCTTGATAGGGCTGGATTTACGTCATTGTGTCCATAATCCTGGTTTTATTTTGGCATCAGCTACTCTTTTTTTTGGAATTCGATTAGGGTTTGTTCTTTGCAGACAGGGCTTCAGGTCGTTTGGGTGGACTTAATTCCGAGAATGGTGGAGTGGCTGATGCCAAGAATTTACGAGTGAAGGTAAATTGGTTGTTTTTTTTATAGTATTAGTTAGGTGAATTCTCGTTGATGTCTGCAAAAACTTCAATTTGTGCCGAGGATCAAACTTTCATTTCGGTGTATTGTTTCGATTGGCATGGAAATAGAAACATTTCAAAACGTTTTGGAAATGTGCCAAAAATATTTTGAGAACATTTTAAAACGCAATAAAACTAGAAATGTTTGTAAACATAAGTCGAAATCTTATTAAACACTAGTAATTAATTAATTAAATATATAGAGATTTATCTAGTTATTCATGTAAAAGAACAAGTGTAAAACCCTAAAAATCAATATTTTTATGAATAATTTATATATAATCTCTAACTTAATTTTATTGAATACAACTGTAAATAATTCTAAAAAAGTGTAAGATCCCAATAAAATATGTTGTAAAAGTTTACTTAAACAGTACTAATACAACTACATTACTTTTAATATAGTAAAATACAATAATCTATAATTTTCTAAAGGAGATATAAAAAATATATGTGAAATTTTTTATACCTCTTCAATAAAACTTATTTAGGCATATTGCACAATCTTTTTGTGTGTCGCTCTGTTCTTGGGTGTTTTGGAAAGAAACACTAGAATTTAATTTAATTATTCCACTAGTGTTTCGTTTCGATTGCTTAAGAAATGAAAACATTTCAACTGTTTCGATGGAAACGAACGGAAATTTTGTTGTTTGATTGGTACACAATATGTGAAGAAATATGCGTAAATTTTGCTCCTTGATTGTTACACAATATAGGAAGAAACATGCTTAACGTGGTGCTGAGAGTTTGCCCAGGGAAAAGAAGAGGTGGTTAATGTAGGAAACTTAAGTTTGGATAGTAGAGTGATAGAGAACCAATGTGAATTGCTATAGACTAGAGAGCATGGCCTAAAGGCTAAAAGTAAGATACTAGAGACTAGTCATTTTGCATTATACAATTTTGACTAGCTAAATTTAGTTAGTCATTGAAGGCTAACCAAATTTATTTGGCCAACGAAAAAATGCCACATCATTAGCCCCATTACCAACCATGTATTGATGCATCTTCTTGTACTTTGACTAGCCAAAATGCCTTGTAGAATTGGAGCAAATAAATGAAAAAGTTGCTAATCAATATAAAGGTTATGTTTTTAGTAGACTTAAGATGATTTTAGTAGACTTTGTAGACTTAAGATGATGTTCGTGGCTAATCAGAATTGTAGATGTAAGATGGTATTAGTTGTGTTTTGATTTTTTCGTTTATTTTTCTGCACTTTGATGTTTGATTGGTTAAGAGGCAAAAACCACCACTAAAGGGCGTTTGTTTATTGATTATGCCTTTAGGACTCACCAATGCCCCTGCCACGTTTTGCACCCTCTATAATGAGCTATTCCACCCATACTTAGACGACTGGTGATGTACTTTGCTCATGAGCTATAGCTATTCGTTAAACGACTACGTTAACCACCTGCGGACCTTTTGATGAGAAGACAAAGACAGAGACCGACTTCATTGACTTCTAATGTTCAGGAAAGTTGCATCTCACTCGCTGAAGTGGAGGTTCTTTTGGCTGGGGTAAACCATTTTTTGTGAGAACAAGGGCTGACCCAATCCAGGGATTTTAGTTGAATCAGCCAAATCTCTAGGGAAAACGACTAGCTAAATGGTATTTGAGTCAAAATTCAAATGTGTTGATGTGGAGAGCAATTAGAAAGCTTGCAAGGATTTCTTCAACTTTGATTTCTTTTTAGTAGGCAACAAAAACTATGTTATTAAAAAATGGAAAGCACCTTTTTTTATCAATGAAAGGAATATAAGAGAAAAGCCAAAAGAAAAAAAGAAAGAAAGAAAAAAAGAGTTACAAGACCAAGAGTGGCACACTGCTCTCTAATCTTTAAAAATAAAACAGGTATTGTCCTGATAGGGATAAAAGTTATAGCACTATGTTCCAACCAAAGACCTGAAGGATAGAACAAACAACACAATCCCATATAACTTTTCCTTTCTTATTTCATCTAAAGCTCCAAAAATCAATAAAAAGCAACTAAGAGCAGACATTAGGTGCTGAGATTTACATCTATAAATTGAAAGGTCTTGATGACCAGTTTTTCAATAAGTTGTTAGAATCACTAGGTCTTCAAGTCGTTCATTTGCAAAAATTGAAAGCCTTCTCATTGGATGACTATGCTATTTCCCAAAATTAAAATTCTTGATCAATGGAGGAACAATAACACCGTTTTTATTCAATAAGATACCAAAGTGGATGATTGACTCATTTCATACTAGAAACAATCGCAGGAAAACCTTTGACAACACAGATTCCTATTTCTCAATGATATTCCACGACCAAGACAATTAGTTGAAACCTGGGAAACTATTTCATAGAAGTTTATTGATATCTTTTTATATAAAGCAAATCAACTCCGATTCTTGAATAACCTACGTCAGGTCTCCTTCTATTGTAGCAAAAGATTCCCTTTTTATGTAGAAAAACAAATCAAAAAAATCGCATTGAAATATATTTTTATTGACCAACTATAACTGCTTTCCTGAATTTATAATTGTCCCAAAAGATTCAATATATATGCACATTATTGAATCTTTTGAATAACACTCAAGAAGATCTTAGGAAAATGGAACATTTTCGCATAGAAGATGTAAAAGAAATATTGTGCATTTTAGAGAAGGGTTTTTCAATTGAATTAGTGAGAAAAAAAGTTTTAAATCCAATGGATTTATTTTATTTCATCTTTATTTTTTTAGAAAAAAGAAAGATGAAAATGTGTTTTTTAGATCTTTAGCACAGTCCATATATTTGGGCTCAATTTAGAATTTATTTAATTGAATAGATATATCTAAGGAATAGTTGATTTAAAGTGGATATTTTTTTTGATAGGCAACAAAAACTATATTATTAGAAAGTGGAAAGTACTGATGACCAACATCAGTCCATGAAAGAAGGTAATATAACAGAAAAGCCAAAAAAAGAAGAAGAAGAGAGAGATAGAGTTACAAGACTATGAGTTGCTCACCGCTCTCTAATCTTTAAACATAAAAAAGGTATTGTCCTGATAGGGATAAAAATTGTAGTGTTACCTTACAATCCCATAGAACTTTTGTTTTCTTGTTGCATCTAAAGCTCCAAAAATAAGTGAAAAGCTAAGAGCTGACATTAGGAGCCACCCAAAAAATTTCTGGAATAACATATTCTATAACACCAAGGTCAATCGTCAGTGCAAGAATTATTGATCTAACATCATCTCATATCTCCTAGTCATAATTTAACACTAAGAACAAAGATTGCAACTGGATATCCTTTTTGGAAAATTGTCAATAGTCGTTAGATTGTTTTGAGCCAACGTTCGCAAACTTATCAAAAAGAAGTTGACGTGAACACCTTAACTTTGAGAGGCACAACTGTGTTCCAAATCCTCTCTTGTAAAAGAAAGTGGGGATGTTTGGATTATAATTGATTTTATCAAAGAAAAGACTTGCACAATAAAAAACTCAAAGAATTAAGTGACCGAACTATGATATTATGAATATTAGGTCTCAGCAAAAAAATCATGTAGAATTGTCAAGTTGCCAACATGAAGCCAACTTCACCACTCATGATCATTGATATATTTTTTTTTTAGAAAATTGAAATTTGTAGAGATCAAATCCAAATTGGCCAATGCTATAGAAGCAACAGAGATGTTACAGGATCTAGTTAAATGATATAAATATGGGAACATAACATCAAAGGAAATATCGTTTACCCAAGCATCTTCGTTAAACCTACTGTATTCCCCCATTCCGCACTTTGAAAGAGAGAAAACATATTCAAGATGTGATAAATCGATTTTCATGGAGATTGGTTTTTATCCTGATTAAGCACAAGAGAATACCACTCATCGGTTTGAAACCCATATTTACTCTTAGTAATAGAATACCTTGAAGGATTTCATTTAATAGGGAGTTTTCATAACCATTTCCTAGGAGTGATGTTTTTGGTCACAGTATTTCCTTTGGCGAGACCCCTTGCTAGGGAAGGGAAGCCATTGCCCAATCCTCGAAATGAACTTTCTTCCCTCATCCATATCTTCCCATAAGAAAGCCCTCATAATGTTTTCAATTTTGTGTAGCTACCCATATTAGATTCCTAAACAAAGGTAAATAATAAATAGGAATACTACTCAAAATAGATTGTACTAAAAGATTCCTTCTTCCGTTAGAAAAGAAAACCTCTTTTTCAATCCTCAAACCTCTTTCCCATCTTTCTAAAAAGGAAGTCTGAAAGGACCCCGTCCTAGGATTATCCCCCAAAGGTAACCCCAAGTACTTAAAAGGAAGGTGCTTAATGGGACAATGTAAAATAGCGACCAACCTTTGTAAACTATCTGAGTGAATATTGATGCCTATAATGCTTCTTTTACTGATATTAGCCTTAATCAAAACAACACTGAAAAGCAAATTAACTAACTTAGATTCCTTCCTAGATGGAAAAAAGATTGTATCACCTGCAAATTGTAATTAAGACATATAAACACAGTACCTCACTATAGAAAATTCATCAACTGGACCCATCTCCTTAGCCCAATCTACCCTCGTTCCCAAGACATCAACCTTAAATGTAAAAGAAAAAATAAGAATCCCCTTGTCTGAGACCCCTAGATACATTGAAACGTTTTTTTTTTTGCCTTACTATTTACAAATTACAATGACTGATATGTTACAAGAAGAAAAGCATCCACTATCCATCGCCTCCACCTCCCACTAGAAATTTTCAAATACATCACAAAGTCCAAAAAAATTCAATCTACATTATCATAAGCTTTTTCAAAATCTACCTTAAAGATTAGCATTTCCTTGTCAAGCCTCTTGGCTCTTCAACTGCCTCATTTGTAACCTAAATCCAGAGTGTGACTATCTTCCACAAGTGCACCTTAGGCTAAAGAGATAATGTCCCTCAAAACTATCCTTCACCTCTTAGATAATTTTTTTCCAACGTTTTGTGAAGATATCCGACCAAACTGTGTTGCCATAAGTCTCTAATCTTCATTTGTTATATCTTTTAGGATATCAAAGAAATGAAGGAAGCATTGATACAAGCATTTACCACACCGTATTCAATTAACTTTGCAATTTTTTTTAAACAAGTCATCATTAACAATAGCCCAACGTACTTCAAAAGCTACCATACTATACCCATCTAGACCCAAAAATTTATCTCTATTACAATCGAAATTTGCCTCTCATTTTTGTCTCGTCAAAGGGTCTTTCCAAATAGCCGGATTTTATTCTACCGAATGGGCCCTAACCCAACCTTCGATACTTGGCCTAACAATCCCTTCCCCCAAATTTGACTACAATGCTGAACAAGAATTAAAATTTTCATTAACAATTTTGATCCTCCTTATCCACAAGTAACCCAAATCCCATCTAAAATCTCTTGATAAACTTCTTTTCCACTTCTCTTCCACCACCGTATGGAACAATTTGAAGTTACTATCAACCTCCTTATTCCATTTCATTTTGTGATGTTTAACGTGTTAAGAGGAGAAGATTGAAAAGCTTGCAAGGTGCAATTGCTTATTAATGATAGTAGATGTTAGATCCATCTGAATCTTAACCAGATGTTAGTTCCATCTGAATCTGAATCTTAAGCTCTAACTTGTTAAAAGTATTCCAAATCTCCCTTCATATTAACTCTTTTTATTTTACAGAATGTTGGTAGCTAAAATGTTATGTGCTTGAATGTGTCTTCAAGTGTAGGATGGATGAATGACAATACAATCACATGTTAAGAATGATGTGTTAGATTGTTAGATAATTACTTATGTATGTTAGGGCGATTTTGTAATTAGTTTTCGTGTCTCTTATATAAATACTGGTGTGGTGTAGAGGTGAAGTTAAGTCTCATTATTCTTGTAATAATATTTTTCTCAGTTTCTCTCTCTCATTCTTTAACCTTAAATCGTTACTTTACGATTCAACTTGGTATCATAGCCAAATATGAAGAAGAAAAGAAGAAAAAAATTATCCAGAAACCCTAGCCGCCGTCATTGCTTTCCCTCACCCTTGTTATCGGTATTCTTTAACTGATATCGCGAATCTGTCCCTGATATACCGTCATCGTCGAAGTCTTCACCATTGTTGGTTTTTCCTCACCACCACCACCACCACCGCTGGTCTTTGTTCTCCTCATCCGTTTTTTTTCTTTCTTTGCAGTCGTCGCTGTTCCTTCTCTTCCCCGCAGTTGTAGGTTACAAGTTTCAGATCACTGTGCTTCCTTGGTATTGGTGTGTCATTAAAGTCTTAATATATTATATTGTTGGCTTTGACAATGCACTTTTTGGAGAATTATTACTCTTTCCTTCTTATTCTTGGTTTTAGGAGCTACCGATGTTGTTCTGGTAGCATTGTTCTTGCTTTTGGGGCTACCGATGTTTCGTTACCATTGTTCTTGTTTTTGGGGGGCTACCGATGTTCTGGTAGCATTGTTCTTATTTTTTAGGGCTACCGGTGTTGTTCCGGTAGCATTGTTCATGTTTTAGGAGGCTACCGATGTTGTTCTGGTAGCATTGTTTTTGTTTTGGTGGCTACCGATGTTGTTCCGGTAGTATTGTTCTTGTTTTTGGTGGTTACCATTGTTCTGGTAGTGTTCTAAAATCTAGTTGATTCTTGGAAACTAAGAAGTTATCTCCGGAGACCGATCTTAAGCATGTCTAGTAGAACCATTTTTACCCAAGTCTTCAATTGTCAAGCTGGGCTTGATTGATATCTTTGTCCCAGCTTGAGGGAGAGTGTTGGAAATAATATATTTTAAGAAATTAGGATCTCGTTAATTGTGCTTTGATTACTAAAATTAACATATTAGGAAGTTCGGATTCTATTGATTGTGATTTGATTTGTAAGTATTTTTTTTTTATTTTTTGTAATTTTTTTTTATCATTATAAATAGATAATTATACCTATTTGAAGGTAAGTCAAAATTATTGAATGTTGTTATTCTACTGAATGAGTGCATTTTGCATTTTATAATCTAGAGGTGACAACTAGTTTTTCATTACTGGAGTTATTTTTTTTCCTTTTTTTTTATTGTACTTGTGTGTGTGCATGTGTAAAGGATGATTAGGGCTTTTGCATAATGATGGACAATGTTGGGTAGTTCGAGAGATTACATGTTCAAGAGGTGAATGTACTAAGAGAGTAACTAATGGACATGTGGCAATACTAGGGAGAAAATGATGGAAAATGACTGTATTTATGATAAGAAGGAGATGGCTCCAATAGTAGATGTATTGAGGGAGTTGTCTTGAGTGATTCCACTACAATGCATCAAAATTTATATTATCAGATAATGGGACTATATGAAATAAAAGAAATGTATGTTGAGTTTTGAGAAAGTACATGAAAGCATAGTTGTCGGCATTGCATGATTTGCAATTCGAATATGTTTTATAAATCGTAGGACTGCATGAATCAAAGCATCAATCAAGAATCGTTCGATGAAGTGAAGCGTGTTGATATATTTCTGGTTGTTGTAGCCTTGTAGGTGTAGGTATCTAGGACTGCATGAATCAAAGCATCAATCAAGAAGCGTTCGATGAAGTGAAGCGTGTTGATATATTTTTGGTTGTTATAGCCTTGTAGGTGTAGGTATCTAGGATGGGCCGGAGTAGTGGAGTCCGGAAAGATGGAGTACATCATGGTGGCTCGAGAACCGTCAGAGGTGGAGGAGGTGAGAGCTCAGGGCAATATTAGAGAGAGAGAAGATGGCAGTGGAAAGCAACTAGAGGTATGGAGACTGGAGAAGTTATTGTCTTGTGGAGAGATGGTGAGATAGGAGATGATGTGTCCCTTGGAGGGCTAGAGTGGACTCATTTATAGGTGATGTTGAGGGGACACCCGAATTTTCAAGATCACCAAGGACGACGAGTTGCTCGTTCTCTATTGGTTCCGCGGATACAATCTTCTGCCTCGGATGGTCCGTATAATATGCTGGGAAAAGTATCATACGGCATATCATATTGCTTGCAGGTGTCTACGGGTTGGTCGGCTATATGTTAGCTCCTAGGCTTCTACGAGCTTTACGTCTTGGTCGGATGCCACTCTCTCTCTATGGCCGGTCAACTGGAGTTACTTAGAGGCCACTCCATTGACAAGCCTTTGAGCTCGATCCTCCAAATCATGTGCTTCATTTGGTTTTGAATGGAGGGCAGAGATGCCTAAGCCTTGCTCCCGGCCTTGAACCAAGTTGATGTTGGAGATAGGGTGGGCCGTGGGCCCCGGAGATCCAAGGAGCGCCAAGGTGCCTAGGCCTGCCCCGGCCCTGGACCATTTTGGAGATAGTGGTGGGCCGCGCCCACTTGTCTGGAGGCAAGCCAAGGAGGTCAGGTCTTGTAGGTGCCACTTGGCAAGGGTATAAGTGGATACCCACAACAGGATTGATTTAAGGGTGATGTAACTTGGGCAGTATAGCTCGCACCCTAGCTACCCTACTGGGTTGCAGCCATGAACCTACTAGATATGAATGTGTTTGTATAAAATGGTCAAATTTTATTGCTCTTTAAGTTTGATTCAGTGCTTGTAACAAATAAAAAGAAGCACTATACTATCTTATGTTTAGCTAATTGAATGTGGAATAGAGGAATATACTTAGTTCTATATTTTGGTACTTCATATGTTTAGCATGATCAAACTTTGAAGGAGGTGGAGAAATTTGATTTATGTATTATTTAGATAATTCTTTTTCAACTTGGGCAAATGATGATTGGCCTAATTTCTTCATAAACTTAAGGTCTCTTATGATGGAGGCACGCTATGATTGCATTTTATTGGTAATAGGCATACAAAATCACTTTTAGACTATCTAAGGTGTTAATTGCCATTATGAGGGAGGGGAAGGGTTGCTCATTGGAGGTATTTTATGCATTTTTGACAGCGAAGTGTGTTGATATGTATCTGTTTGTGGTAGGATTGGTTTAAGGGTGACGTAACTTGAGTAGAGTGTAGCTTGCAACCTAGCTACCCTACCGAGTTGCAGCCATGAACCTACTAGATATGAATGCCTTTAAAATGGTCAAATTTTATTGCTCTTTAACTTGGATTCTGTGCTTGTAACAATCGAAAAGTACTATCTTACGCTTAGCTAATTGAATGTGGAATAAAGGAATAGACTTAGTTCTATATTTTGGTGCTTCATATGCTTAGCATAATCAAACTTTGTAGAAGATGGAGAAATTTGACTTGTCTATTATTTAGATAATTCGTTTTCAACTTTGACAAATGATGATTGGCCTAATTTCTTCATAAACTTAAGGTATCTTATGATAAAGCCACACTATTATTGTGTTTTATTGGTAATAGGTATTCTAAATGACTTTTAGGCCATCTAAGAAGGTGTTAATTGGAATTATGATGGAGGGAAAGGCTTTTTCTCATAGGAGGTATTTTACTTTTTTGGAGGAAGTGCAAGATCTATGCAACCTCCACCTTTGCAAATCTATTTCTCATGCTTAGAAGTGATGGGTATTTGTTTTGGAGAAGGTCAATGGTTTGAGGTATTATATTGGAGTTGTGAAGCATATAAGCTTCATTATAGTTAACATAGAAATGTCCAACATGTGTCAGACACAAATGCACCTCGATTCACCAGGATATGTGTTAGAACTAAACATGCCATGTGACAATTCTCATTTCTTTTTATTAATTTTTTTGTTGGACAAGTAAGCAACATGGCTTGGAGACACGCATCATGTATCCGAACACATCTCATGACACGTTAGGGACCATGTTGTTTGTATATTTGCATGTTCATAATTTAGTTCTAGACTAAGTTGCAGTAATTTGTGCATATGGTTGTTGAGTTTGAGAGGTATTTTTTTGTTGCATTAATATGTCATTGATTTTCTAGTGTTGGATGATGGTCACATTATTCCTTGAAATATTTTATGTTGAATTAGTATTATTTTTATTGATGCTAGTGTTTTGTATATTAAGTTGTACCCGTTTAGCAATTGGCTTTAAGCTTGAGAATTTTGCTTTTTTGGCTTTAAGCTTAACAAGCAAAAACCTTGTTTGGTTACGGAGACCTTAGCCTTCAAGCAAAAAAAAAGGGGGGGAGGGGGACCAATCAAACACTTTAGGCCTTTTGGCTTTCGGCGTTTTTTGCCTTTAAGCAGAAAGGCAAATTCCTTTTGGCTTTTCCTTTTCTTTTTTTTCCCTTTTAAGCAAAATGGCAAAAAGCCGGTTTTAAGCTAGCTTTAGCAAATAGGAGTATATTTTTCCCATATCCCTAATGTGTCCGTAGTGTGTCTTATTTAAAATAGCATAGTGATTAATATAATTTTGCAATTTTCAATCTCATTTGCTCTTTGCATCATCTTTACTTCACTCGTCTTTTCACAAAGGGCTAACACCCATTTTTCAAACACTGTCAATTTTAGTGCCGCGTCCTCTAACATGCTTACCTTAGTATATGCAATGCTAAGACTAGACATTTTCTAGGATATCATGGTGATGGTTTCAAATAGTGGTAGTGGTTGCCGTAACGGTAACAGTGGTGGTGACGTAGTTTCGGGGCGTAACGGCCGTAGCGTAACGGTAGCGGTTATCGGAGCTGTGATTTTTTTTGTTTTTACACAAATCAACTAAAATAAAGTGAGATGCATATTTTTTTCTAAAATTATATTTAGTAGAGTTTAAAATGCTTTTTTGATTAATTTTTCTTTATCTTTTAGACATGATTTAACATATTTCTTAAATCTTATACTTATAAGTCTAGTTTTACTGAACAATTTTAATTATTTTTCTAAAGTAATTGGTGAATTTATGTCATTACGTGTCATAAACTCATAAATTCATAATATTCAACTTAAATTTCATTTAATTTTTTTAATAGCTATGAAGATGAAGTATTAAGGATGCTTTGTATATAACCTAAATAATTGTAATTGTTATAGTGGCATGTCATAAATAGAGAAATAATTATCAAACAAATATAAATGTATTAGTGAAAAATTCTATTAAAAAAATATTACATACCTATTAGCAATTTCCATCACTTTTATTTACCACCAAAATGAGTGACGTGGAGCCTGTGGCTTTAGAATCCGGCTGACCTTGATTGTTGTTATTACTTGCTTCATCATCCCTACCAATAGGGAATACACAGGTAAATAAAGACATGTCATTATCCCGTCTATGCTGATCTATTTGATGGGTCGATGGAGAATATGAAAAAGTAGGTTGGGAAGCATAATTGACAGTTATCATGTATTCGCTATGATGATACCCATAAGGATCAAAGCCATATGATGGAGGATATGGCCGAGGTGGGTCAAGTGGCCTTGGGTAGGGGTAGCTATGGCTATCACTGTTGTAATTATATGAATGGTCATGAAGACCAAAATTTTCAAAATTATGCACTATATCCACTGGAGGTCCCTGAGGTAAATTTGTGTCAAGTTTTCCAACGTGATAATCTCTTATAATATCAGAAAGTCCAAATGTTTCCACAAATGACTCATCTTGGGCTTTAGGTCCTCAACTAGTTCCTACACCATTCCCATTTCCCCCACCATCATCGTGTCCACCATCATCACCATCACCATTACCATCATCAAATGGAGGAGTTAAACCACCATTGTCACTACTTCCAGCAGGGGCAGAACTTGAACTTGAGTTCTGAGAAGTACGTCTAAATTGATTTTGTGATCCTCCTATCTGTTTATCACCATCACCACCATCGCCATCATCATCATTATCCAAGTCTAGCCAATCAAAATTATCTTGACCATCTAACACAGGAACTTTTCTCTCTTCTAACCATAGATCCGGTGGGTCATCTTCATCAAATATGTAATCCAAGGTAATTAGATTAAAGCTCTTGTTTATCTCTTCTTGGCTTGTTCTCTTAATGGTTTTCAACTTTAATCGCATGTTATAATTGATAAAGACTAATTTCTGAATCTTTTGATATTTTAATCTGTTTCTTGTCTTTGTGTGGATAAGGCTAAAAGTATTCCAATTGCGTTCACAGTTTGATGATGTAATGGTCTGACTTAAAACCTTAACTGCTATTTTTTGAAGTTCTAGAGCACACGTTCAATGAAAAATCCACTATTTAGCTACATAATAACACAATACGCAAACACATCATGAAAAGATACTAAGATTCTAATATATTAGAAAAAATAATTAAACAAATACTAATTTAATATATTATATATTATTATAATTATAAAAAAGATACGAGGATTTGTTTGTGATTATGCTCTTTGCGTTAAAGGAGTTCCAAAAGTTTCTGTCTTATCTCGAAATAATAAGAGCTGCGATATGTGAAATTATAAAATTAATAAATGTGATCTTTTTAAAAAACATGTACTTTAGGAAATATAATTTATGATATGTACTTACTTGATTTATTGCTTTCACTTGATTATCAATGTTTGGCTCCAATTTGGATATTAATTTTTTCACTCCTTGTAACACTCCCCTTTTCCGTTTCTTTAGATGATGCGACTTCATATTGGAATTGGAGATTTAAAAAATAGTCTATCACATTCACATACAATTCGACATGAATTAAAACGTATAATATATGATGTGATATATAAATAAATAAATAAATTATTATAACTACAACTTACCAACAACATGCAAATCATAGTGTAATTGAAAGCTCTATCGATGATCAATAATTTTCTATTATTCTGTACAATACCAATAATGCTTTCTAATTGCCAACTTGGCTTAACCATTGCTTCATAAATAACTCTCATTGTTGGTTTTTCATCTCCATCAACTAACCTTAACACTTTTACCAGTAGCTCATGAACTTTGCAAGCTTCCCTTGCTTTTTGCCAAAATTCTTTTCCGAGAATTAATTTTCTGTCATCATACAGAGTCCCACTTTTTGCATGCCCTCATCTTGATTGCTTCCACTCATCACAACTAAACATTGACCATAATTGTTGCTTATATCTAACAATGCTCTCAAGGGTAATAAATTTTGTAGCAAAGCGAGTAACAACGGGCCGAAGTAATTCTCTACCTTCAGTAAATTTTCTTATCAAACTCAGCACCCACGTAGCATTATAAATGAATGTGGTGATGGTTCTAGTATCTTCTATGACCTTTGCTACACTTTTTTTCTTAACTATATCCTCTAATGTAAGGTCGATGCAATGGGCTGAACAAGTTGTTCAATACAAATGTTTTCTTTTTCTCTTTAACATCTTTTCATCCATTTTCAAAGATGCTTCATTATCTGTCACCACTTGTACGATATATTCCTCACCAATCTCATCAACAACAGTATTCAACAATCTAAAGTAATACTCAGCAGTTCTATTAACAACAGAGGCATCAATGGATTTATGAAATATCGTACCTCTATTGCAGTATACCTAGAAACTGATTGTGTGTTGCCTCGGAAGACGACTCCATTCATCGCACATAATGGTGACATCCCTCTACCCAAATACTCTTAAAAGATGTTATCCATTCTTTTAGTTCATCATGTTCTCCGGGCATATAAATTTCTGCTATCTCGTAAGAAGTAAAACCTTTAACTCATTTGCCTACTTTAGCAGCAATATCAAACATGGGCTGTGTGTAAGGCGAATCAGCCACATGGAAAGCAATGCGGCTAGACAAAAAAATCCTAGTAACTACACTTTCCAATTTCTCTCAACTTCTTCATTGTACCAGTGTTGATTTTTTGGTTGCTTAGAGGACTTCAACTTATGCAACGTTGGATCCATTGTTCTTTATCTGGCATCAGGGGCATTAGGATTAATCCATTAACGACCACTCCTAGCTGTCAAATCAGGTTCCCGCACTGGATGGGCTCAACGAATACTGCCAGGTCCGCCACGTGGATGAGTATGACTACTTCTAGCAGCATAACTAGTACCACCTGACTTATACTGGATAGCTTGACTCCTCCAAGTTGCACGTTTAAATGCCTGTGCTACTCCCACTCATCATCAACATAGTAAATTGTACGTCTTCATTAGAATCATCATCAACATCCACATATGCTCCGTTCATCATCTTCATCAACATCATCTTCACTTAATTGAATTGTATATCTTCATCAAAATCATCATCAACATCCACATCTGCCCTCCGTTCATCAACATAATTTCCTTAATTGATGATATTGGTTGGAAATTTGTCATTCAAATTTAAGGCAGTAGACATCAAGTACAATGTAAATTTTGCGGACATATTATCAAGGGTGGAATTACACGGTTCAAACAACACTTGGCACACATGGCAGGCCAAGTTCACTAAAGATGAAGATGATGAATGGAGGGCATATGTGGATGTTGATGATGATTTTGATAAAGATGTACAGTTTACTATGGCGCACCGAGTAAGTATGTAGTCACAACATGAATGGGAGGAGCGGCAGACATTTAGATGTGCAACTGTGAGTAGTCGAGCTACCTAGTATGAGTCAGGTGGTAGTGGTACTAATTCTCCTGTTGGAAGTAGTCATACTTATCCACGTGGCGGACCTAATGGTATTTGTCGAGCCCATTTCGTGTGTGAACCTGGTTTGGCAACGGAGAGTGGTTGTCAATAGATTAATCATAATGCCTCTAATGCTAGATTAAAGGCAATGGATCCAGCATTGCAAAAATTGAAATCCTTTAAGCAGGCAAAAATCAACATTGGTACAATGAAGAAGTTGAGAGAGAGTATGTGCAATTACTAAGTATTTTTTTGTATAACCGCATTACTTTCCATGTGGTTGATTCGCCTTACACACAGCCCATATTTAATATTGCTGCTGAAGTAGGCAAAGGAGTTCAGGGTTCCACTCCTTACAAGATAGCTGGAGTTTATATGCCCAGAGAATATGTTGAACTGAAAGAATGGATGACATCTTTTAAGAGTATTTGGGTAGAGATGGGTGTTACTATTATGTGCGATGAACGGAGTAGTCTAACGAGACAACACACAATCGATTTCTTGGTATATTGCAATAGAGGTACGATATTTCATAAATCCATTGATACCTCTGGTGTTAGTATGATTGTTGAGTATTATTTTGGATTGTTAGATACTGTTGTTGATGAGATTGGTGAGGAATTTATCGTACAAGTGGTGACAGATAATGAAGCAGTTTTGAAAGCAACTGGAAAGATATGATGAGAAAAAGAAAACATTTGTATTGAACAACTTGTTCAGCCAATTGCATCGACCTTATATTAGAAGATATAGCTAAGAAGAAAAGTGTAGCCAAGGTTATAAAAGATGCTAGAACCATCCCTACATTCATTTAGAATTGCTTCGGTCCGCTGTTACTTGCTTTGGTACAAATTTTATTATCCTTGAGAGTATTATCATATATAAGCAACAATTACGGGCAATGTTCAGTTATGATGAGTGGAAGCAATTAGGATGTGGGGAGGGGAAAAGTGGGACTCCATATGATGTCAGAAAGTTAATTATTAGAAATTTTTTTTAGCAAAAAGCAAGTGAAATTTGCGAAGTTCATGAGTCATTGGTAAAAGTGTTAGGGTTGGTTGATGGAGATGAGAAACCAACAATGGGATTTATTTATAAAGCAATGGTTGAGCCAAGTTGGCAATTAGAAAGCATTATCGGTATTATACATAATATTGGAAGATTATTGATAATCGATGGAGCTTCTAATTATACCATGATTTGCATGCTGCTGGTAACTTGTAGTTATAATTATTTATTTATTTATATATCACATAATAAATTATACGTTTTAATTCATATCAAATTGTATGTGAATGTGCTAGGTTATTTTTTAAATTCTCAATTCCAATATGGAGTTGCATTATCCAAAGAAACGGAAATGAAAGTATTACAAGGAGTGAAAAAAGTAATATCTAAATTGGAGGCAGATATTGATAATTAAGTAAAAGCAATAAATTAAGTACAAATTATAAATTATATTTCTTAAAGTATATATTTTTTAAAAAGAATACATTTATTAATTTTATAATTTCACATATTACAACTCTTATTGTTTCGAGATAAAACGAAAATTTTTGGAACTCTTTTAGCACAAAGAGCATGGTCAAAGACAAATCCACGTATCTTTTTTTTAATTTTTTTTCCTAATATATTAGAATCTTAGTATTTTTTCATTTATGCGTATTGTGTTATTGTGTAGCTGAATGGTGGATTTTTTATTAAACGTATGTTCTAAAACTTTAAGAAATAACAGTTAAGATTTTAAGTCAGACCACTACATCATCAAACTGTGAATGCAATTGGAGTGTTTTTAGCCTCATCCACACAAAGACAAGGAACCGATTAAAATTTCAGGAGATTCAGAAATTAGTTTTCATCAATTATAACATGCAATTAAAGTTGAAACCATTAAGAGAACAAGCCAAGAAGAGATGGACAACAGCTTTAATTCAATTACCTTGGATTACATATTTGATGAAGATGAATCAGTGGATCTATGGTTAGAAGAGAGGGAAGTTCCTAAGCTAGATGGTCAAGATAATTCTGATTGGCTAAACTTTGATGATGATGGTGGTGATGATGATGAACAAAGAGGACGATCAAGGATCACAAAATCAACCCAGACATATTTCTCACAGCTCAAGTTCAAGTGTTGCCCTTTCTGGAAGTAGTGACAATGGTGGTTTGACTCCTTCATTTGATGATGGTGATGGTGATGGACAAGCTAATCGTGGACCCGACACTAGTGGTGGAAATGGTAATGGTGTAGGGACTAGTTGAGGACCTGAAGCCTAAGATAAGTCATTTGTGGGAACGTTTGGACTTTTTGACATTAGAGGAGATTATCACGTTAGCGAACCTGTCACAAATTTACCTCAGGGACCTCAAGTGGATATGGTGCATAATTTTGAAAAATTTATTTTTCATGACCATTCATATAGTGATAGCTATAGCTACCCCTACTCAGGGCCACTTGACCTACCTTAGCCATATCCTCCATCATATAGCTTCGATCTTTATGAGTATCATCACAGCGGATACATGTTACCTGTCGATTATGCTTCCCGACCTATTTTATCATATTCTCCATTGACCCATTAAATAGATCAACATAGGCAGGATGGTAACATGTCTTTATTTACCTTTGTATTCCCTACTGGCTGGGATGATGAAGCAAATAGTAGCAGCAATCAAGGTCAGCCGGATTCTGAAGATGCTCTACCTCCACATGCTGCACGTCACTCGTTTTGGTGGTGAACGAAAGTGATGGTAATTGTTAATAGGTATGTAATATTTTTTTAATAGAATTTTCCACTAGTACATTTGTATTTATTTGATAATTTTTTCTCAATATATGACATGCCATTATAACAATCACAATTATTTAGATTACGTACAAAGCATTCTTAATATTTCATCTTTATAGCTATTAAAAAAATTAAATGACATTTAAGTTGAATTATGAGTTTATGATGCATAATGACATAAATTCACCAATTATTTTAGAAAAATAATTAAAATTGTTACGTAAAATTATACTTACTAATATAAAATTTAAGAAATATATTAATTAAATCATGTCTAAAAATTCATCAAAGAACATTTTAAATTTTAATAAATATAATTTTTTTAAAAACATGCATATCACTTTATTTTAGTTGATTTGTGCAAAAACAAAAACAATTCACGACTCCGGTAACTGTTACCGTTACGTTACGGCCGTTACGTCTCAAAACCGCGTCACCGCCATCGTTTATGTTACGGGGACCACTACCGCTATTTGAAACCATGGTGATAACCACGTAATAAAAAAGACTGGTAACCACGTAATAAGGAAGAGTAGCATGGTATTCATTGTGGGAAATGTTTGGATTTTTTTTTTGAGGGAGGGAAAGAGCGGGGGTGGAGGGCTTTGTGCTTTTTTATTTTTGTTTTTTATTACAAGTAAAGAGGTCTATATGTGAAGGTATCATGGACGGACTTCAAGGACGGACTTGAACTAAAGTTGCACCCTTAGACAAGGTGGAATGTTAAAACAGGATTTGCATAGCAGACCCCAAAATTTTGGGATAAGGTTTTGTTGAATTGAGATACTTTATGTTTGCTACTCTTCTTTATGTGTACAAGACACTTGGGAGTTGCTTTTTGAACTTTTTCCTTCACCGTCAAGCCTCAAGAGAGTGATTTAGGATTGATTTTTAAATTTATTTTAGTTGGAATCTAGTAGTTATATTTAATTTTACTGGAACATTTATTTAACTCACTTGATATCAGGTAGTGTTCTGATTTAAATTGCAGCTCTTTTTTATGATCTACAACCAGAAAATGAAAAAGATTTTATACATGATTATGACATGTCAAATACAGTAGAAAACTTAAAAAGTATGCATGGCCTTGCTGAATCATGAAATTGATGGTATCATTTTTAAGGACTTCGTCAATTTGTTTTTTGCTTTTTAACTCTCGAATCACTATTTAACAGGCAAAGCCTTCTTTTTCTTCAAGGCGATTTCTTGCATTTAAACAACCAATGATTGCATTAGCATATAGGTTCATGTGGTTTTGGGTGTCAGTCCTCTTTTAATCTTTGTGCACTTGGGTGGGAGGAGGTATTGGGTGTCATTAGGAGTAAAGCATACCAGATTTAGTATAACATCTCTCTGCATGCCTGAATGCGGCTAATCATCTGTTCCATCATTATCTACAGCTGGTGCTATTAGGTGATTCTGGTGTAGGGAAAAGCTGCATTGTTCTTCGCTTCGTTCGTGGGCAGTTCGACCCAACATCGAAGGTATGGATGCATCATATCTCTAAACTGGTTGATAGCATCTTTTGCTTTTTTCAGTTTGGCTTAAATCTTGGCCTATAATTTGCAATGTGATTGTTTATCTTCTGTACTTAGTGCCCTAGAATCAAGTTCATGGTAGATGTACTTGTGTCAATTTTATTTTCATATATATATATATATATATATATATATATATATTCCAAATTTCAGGTGACGGTTGGAGCTTCCTTTTTGTCACAAACAATTGCCTTGCAAGATTCTACGACTGTTAAGTTTGAAATATGGGATACCGCTGGCCAAGAAAGGTATATTGGCCAAAATCAATTTTTATCTTTTTTCCTTTTTCTTATTGTGGATGTTATGCACATTCTGGACTCATTATTATTGACTATTGGGATGAGACGACTAGTTAACTTCTTCCACTTCCCTTTGCTATTGCATGAAACTTGTTTATGAGAGGATATTATTTTCTGATTTGTCTTGTTCAGGTATGCAGCATTGGCACCACTTTACTATCGAGGTGCTGCAGTTGCAGTTGTTGTGTATGATATAACAAGTCCCGATTCATTCACCAAAGCACAGTATTGGGTTAAGGTATGGTTTTGATAGAGTGGATGAACTCTTATCTCATTTTTAATTTTATTTCATTCGTTGTGGAATTAGGATATTGTTCAATGCAAAGCTTTCTAACTTTGTTTGCTTAGGATAATGGTTTGTTAGGGACAATGATAACAATGTTTGGCCTTCTTTGAGACTATACTGGAGTCAATTGTAGTTAGAGTTAAGTATCGGTTTTGGTCTCGTCAAGATTACACTATAAATTTAAAGAAGTGGGATTTAGAAAGGTCAAGACTCGTATCTTGAGATGTTGAAAGTCAAAATTATTTCAGATAATATTTTTCTCAAATAAATGTTTATAGTTCATTCTTGTCAAAGATGAATAAATGTGGATAATTCTGTTTGGAATATTGATGGTGGTCAACGCTTTTGGAGACACTGAAAGGCAAGCGTTTGTAGATCAATAATGTTGCTCCACATTTTGGAATCTTTTTCATTCTTATGTTTTTCTATAAATTTCTGACTGCGCTACTGTATCCATTGTAATTGATTTATTCTGGCTTTCCATAGGAACTACAAAAACATGGGAGCCCTGATATAGTCATGGCTTTAGTCGGTAACAAAGCTGATCTTCAAGAGAAACGAGAAGTGCCAGTTCAAGTGAGTGACAGACTGGAATATACATTTACCTTTTCCTTTGTATTCACAAATAAAGAGATGGTTTACTGACTCAACATGTTAATTTATTTCTATTTTATCTTCTGAAGGATGGCATTGATTATGCTGAGAAGAATGGGATGTTTTTTATCGAAACGTCTGCAAAGACAGCAGATAATATAAATCAGCTTTTTGAGGTATGCTCGGAACGCTTAATATATAGATATACATTGTTCCCATAACTTAAAAAGGAAAGAAAACTTGTTGCCTCTGTATTCAAGGCCATCATATCTATGATTGCCACTATACATATGATCTTGAACTACAAATTATACCTTTTATTTGTATTGTTCTAATGCATTGAGTTTAGGTAGACATGTTAGGAGACTTGAAAAAAATAGTAAAACTTTACGATCATTAGAACTGTTAAAACAATATAAAATGGAAATAGCTTGTATAATCAGGAGTCAGGACTTACCTGTCTAGCGGCTGTACCTTTTTCTTTTTTGTGTTCTTATATTATTTGAGACATTATACTGTTGCAGCTAGAAATGATCCTAGGTTTAACCAGCAACAGAATTGTTGGAACTATTTAACCAGATACAGTAATGTTTTTTGAAACTGTTAGTAGAAGGTATTTCAGTGAACTTTGAACGCATAAGAATCAAATATTTATTGAATTGACATAGAACTCCAGTCCTGGACTATGAGAATGCTTACTATTAGTGTTTTCAATATATTCATGTTGGGTAACCTCGTCATCACTAGGACCAACCATAAATTTGGAAGTCTTGTGTTCAACTTCCATTGGCAACTCCCTGTCTTGTCCGATGTGCAGGTGTTGCAAGTGGGTTCGCGTATCATCGGGTTTACCATTCCGGGTTGGGCTAATAGAGGCTCTACCTGGGGTAGGTTCCCGAGTCATCAAATATACATACACACATACATACCTACATATATATGTCCATTTTGGGGTGGCTGTCCATGGCTTTGCAACTTAACTTTTAACCTAGCTTTCAGAAAGGCAAGATATTCAAATGGATACTGTTTGTGCAGAACCTCTATTGTGACATCTTATAGCATGCGTAAAGGTTTGGAATAGTTATTAAATTATTGCCTATATGTGTCCTTTGTGTATACATATATTTTGGCAGTTATCCTTTGTGTATATAGACTGTACTTAAAACATATACATTTCAAGATTTCAATAAAGAGAAGGGGCATTGCCAGGCATAAGGTAAAAACTCAGTCCACCATTATGAGAATGCTGAGAACAGCCACTTTGTCAAATAGTCTAACCTCTCCCAACACCCTTGATTAATGAAGAACCAAAACTAGGTACCGTCCTTTTATATGTTTCAAAAAAGATAACATGTACGTGTGCTTTCTCATATGGGTGACTAGCTACGTGTTATTGGGATTTAAACCACTTCCCTTTTTCTTTTTTCCTTTTACTATTAATTATTTTGTCTCTTGTGTGTGTTTGGATGTGTGTTTTGTTTGAGTCTGGGTTGTAACTCATTGCAAGAGACATGAGTTTGGATTCTCTGGAATCCCCCTGCTCAACTTCCCTCATAATGATCCTTATAGGAAGATAGAAAATGTTGTTTACGACTTAATTGTTGTACCCCGCCTAGTCAGCAATTTTTTTTATCTTAGGTATAGCATAACAAAGTTAATAAATATTAGATCATCAGTGGTGAGCCAATGGAGATTTCCGCTGCAAATTCAAATAAAATAGCAAAAAGGTTCTTTTAGGATTTCTTTCTATTACATTCCTAAGTAATCATTCTTAGGATTTAGGAACATATGTCTTTGGTATTGAAAAAAAATAAGGTTAATGGACAATTTTTGGGGAAAGACTTTTCTCAGAGTTTGTTTGCAATTGGATCCATTAAAAAGAAATGTCAAACCTTGAGGGCAAATTTGATGCAAGTGAAACCACCGTTCCAAATAGACTCAAGAGACAGAGCTATTGAACCAAAGGGTAAAAATTGATTTTGGTTCATTTTTCAATTTAATCCATGCTGAATGGGCACACGATAAGTGGTGATCATTTTTACTCAGAAAGTCTTACGATGGCAGCTTTCAATTTAACCAATTTGACACAATTTGCAAATTTAAAGGGTAAATTTGTTGCAGTTATAATTATGGGGACTACTAGTGCAATTGGCCAAAAATTTAGTCAAAGCTCGTATTTTTATCATACTATTTAATTTTGTAATTGAACTTTCTCAATTTCTTTTCATTTTGCCTTTGAATCCTTTGTTTTGCAGGAAATTGCCAAGCGACTGCCCCGCCCTCCCCCTTCATGATTGTAGTTCTCTGAGAAATAACCCGGTAATTGCCCATGCGAATGATCTCGACATCTCGTGTTACATGTGCGTAATATTGTGTGTATAATGACAGATTTTACTCATATTACCTCTTCCTATTCTGTGGTTCTCCAGTTGATTTGATAATTTTAGTCTTTAAATCTGTAAGACTAGGTGGAGTGGTAATATTGTGTGAGATAAGAGGTGAAATTCTCTTGTGGAATACATGATTTAATTGCTGGATGTAGATAATAATAATAAATGTTGGGGAGTTTTTGGGTTTTCTATGGAAATGTATTCTATTGTGTTCCGGAGAAACTTTATATTGAATCCAAAAGCTTAAGCTATTAGGTGGAGTGATCACAATATTAACTTTATAAGTAGTGATTACCCATTCCATACCTCAGCAGTGTGGGAATGTATACTCTAACCCCCCCCCCCCCACGTGCCAGCCGTTTTTGAGGTCTCTGTGTAGCCTCCTCTTTTGGGTCTATCATGTTAAGGGTCTTTTTCTTGGGTCAGTTATTGTAGGGTGTAGACTTTTCTTCCTTCAATTTTTATTGTTTTTTATTTTTTATTTTATTTATTTTTTATAAAAAAGTGTGGAATAACCTACTCTGATACCATATATGAATTTAGAGGAAGACTTGTCTCTACCACTGTGTTAGTTACAACAGAATATACCCTTAGGCTGTGTTTGATGGCCATTGTAGGAGATGAAATTGGATTTCTAATCCTATGAGCTCGCTAATACCATGGTTGTTTTCTATATTTTGGGGGCTTAGTCCAATTGGACTCTACTAATCCCATCAATTTGGTGGATTACTAATACCCATCTTAGGTTGGTATTCCTAATCCAATCCATCTGGATTGAGAGTTAAAAGGACATTATTACCCTTTTTATTTTCAACAAGTACCAAACTGTTCATGGATTTTAGTCATTACAAAATTCACTAAAATTTCTTCACTTCATCTCCCCAAACAAAATTGTCATTTTCTTCGGTGGTCAACCCGAATTTGTGTAAAGCTGATAGGGAGTAAATTGCTTAAGATGTAAAGCATTTTTAGAGAGAGAACGTAGAGAGAAATGCTAGTCATCTAAACATTTAGTCTATGTTTAGATTAGTTTTTTTTTTTTTAAATTTTTAGATTTTTTGGTTTTTTATTTATTTATGAAATAGTAGATGTAAAAATATATAGAAAAAGTCAATTGATGCCAAACAAATAGATCTTTTTAGAAGCCTTTAAGCAAAAAAGTTTCTCAAAAAGTCAGTCTAAACATAAGTTTAGGCAAAAAACTTAGGAAGGTGAAATTTGGGGAAGATGAATAGAAAGATAAAAAAAAAAATGCATGGTATGATTTAGAAGAGAAAATATTTATTTATTTGAGAATAGAAAATATTATTTTATTATTTATTTAACATAAGGGTAAAATTAGAAAATAATAAATTTAATTCAATTCTACGTATGTAAATTAAACAAGTTATTATATAGTTCATTGCCTATTACAATACAAACCAAACATGCGAAAGCTCGTCAAATCTCATTACTAATTCGACATCTTTTATAATTCTTATACTAATATTACTTTATTATCAATCTAATCAAGCATACAACGGTTAGGTTAGGTTATCAAACGAAGCTTTAGAATATTCTTCTAAGACAATTCACTAAAAGTAAACTATCATTGCAATATTCTTTAAGCTGTACTACTACTCTACTAATGTGCTATATGGTTTCTGAAACTTCCACTTTAATAATTGGTAGCAAAGGTGAGGCTTGAACCCAGGCATCAATGATGTTTCAAATTTGTAGGGAAGTCCCCCTAAGGTATCCCAATTTTGCGACATAAATAAAAAGGGCAACTCCAGAAGTAAACTCACTTGTTGAGGACGAAAAATCCATTTGTTGAGTTCAAAGAACAAAAAACAGAAGCACTTGGTTTAAAAAGTCTTAGGGTGTTTGGAAGAACTCTCTTGGGGAGAATAAACACCTAGACGAATGCTTATAATCTCATAGATGAAGACTCAAAAACACCTACAGATCGAAAATGTCCAACTAAATATCCAAAACTAAAGCTAGGATTATCCATACATAAATCAATAAAAAAACAAGCCATGTGGTAGTTAGTGTTTAATTGTGTTTATTAGGTTCAAGCATGGCACATATGGTGCCCATAGATATTAAGAAATGAAAAAAAGAGTTGATCATGCCTCATTAGGGTTGGGGATGTAAAATCCACATTCACTATTTAATATTCTTAATCTCATGTACCGGGTTTAGGTAAGTTTTGATAGATTTTACACCGGACATTAGTAATTGGAAGTTTTACAAGTTTGCCCATATTGTGTTTGTATGATGCAATGATCTCTTAGAGTCACTAAAATTGGATGAATTTTCCATCTGTTTGATCTTTCAGAACTCTACTAAGTTGGACAATAGGTCTTAATAGTCAATTAAGTGTAAAACAAATCAAGTTTGACAATCTTTTCAAGCTTGTTAACTCATATTGAACTCAGTTTGTCATACTCTTATGCACTTTAGGCTAGGCTTTAGGTATTCCAGTTGGTCTTATGATCAGCATAATAATAAAATTCAAAAAATATTATTTGCACAAATGGTCACATACCATTCATAATGGAGTAAGGCTCACAACATGTGAAACCCACTTCAACCTTAGTGGTTTATGCCCCATGTGTGTACATTCATTTGTCCACATAGCATTGTTTTAATTAAAAATTATTCGAGAATGACTCAGAAAGATGAAAAATCATATTTCGTCTAAGCTGAACACGTTTTTAGAGCTGCCTAAATTTTAAAGTCAATGTTTAAAAAATTACTAAAAAAAATTGGACTCGTTTATAACATTGAGTGAATTCTTATAATTGTGATGATTTATAAAAACTTAAGGCATAATTTGTTTACCGAGCTAAAGGTGAAATTAGTGATTTTATCATAATTGTTTTTCTTTTAAACCTTTGAAGCCGAGTCC
>JAOTRH010000025.1:13781719-13823719 GCA_034768845.1 Heliamphora exappendiculata | reverse complement strand
GACAGAAGACATGTCTTAGTTGCTCAATTTATATACTTAATATCTTCCTGAAATAGATAGAAAGAAGAACTCTTTTCATTCGTAAGATAGTATGATAATAGGAAAGTCCGAATCCTCTTCTTCGCCACTCATAGAAGAAAGAGCTTTGGCTTCCTTTGACTTCATCCCAGGGTTTCCTAATAGAATAGGCGCATTGACCGAATAGACTTATTGCCTAGTGTTTCAGGATAGTTTGATAGAATCAATGTACGATGGTGAACACATGAAAGCAGTCTACGGACCCGCGCAGGGAAGCGCGTGGAAGATATGTAATGAGCTGAGAGCGAGTGGAAGATAAGAAAGAAGCAAATAGCATATTTTGTTCCAAACCTCATTTCTATCACTAGAGTACAACTCATAAAACCAAGTGCAGGCTTCAATGGGAACCTTCTCACGCCCCTGAAATAGCCTTCATTGACGCAAAAATAGCTGTTTTTAGGGGCCGGCTCAACCTTCTTTCTCCTCGGTTCTTACCAATAATCCTCGTCCTCCTCCTACGACTCTGACTCCTGTTCTTAAGGATCTTTCTATTCCTCCCAAACAACGTCAAACTGTTGATGGTCTTCCTTTCATCCCATTCTCTACCCCAACCCCAGGATCTACTCTTCTTTCTCAATCTGAAAATCAGCATCACCACACTCTTGTAGCGAAGTTATCGGCTGGCCGCCCCTCGATTCATTCATCCATGAGCACATCAATAAAACCTGGCTGGGGTTTGCAGCACCACGCAGTGGCCCATCTTTCACAGCCTTCGCCATGTTATGATCCATCTATCCTCACATGATGACTTTGTAAAAGCTTGGTCCAGAGAGTCTCACCTAATGGAAAGTGATCTTTATCGCCTCTTTCGCTGGACTCCATCCTTTAAGCCAAAATCGGAATCTTAGTTTGCTGCCGTTTGGACCCAATTGGCTTGGTGTGGCCCAATTCTCCTATAATCTACGGCCTTTTGATTAACCCTTCATATCTCTTTGAGATTGTGGGCTCTTTCGGTACGTTGCTTAGGGTTGACAACAGCACTCTCGATCTCTCACATCCTATGTATGCTAGGCTTTGCGTGGAAGTCCTCACTACCGATCGCCTTTGCCTTCCAAGGTCTTGATTGGGGTTGGCAAAGATGATTCGTTTTCTCAAAAAGTGATTGTGGAAGGTCATGTTTTCTATTGTTCTCACTGCTGCCTGAAGGCTCACTCGGAAATAGACTGCAGAAAGAAAGATGCCAAAGGTGTTAACAGGGATACTACCACTACTTCGGACAAGGTAGGTAAGCCTGCTCGTAAAGGCTATAATATTGGCAAGGCAGATAAGTCCCCATCTACTGCTACTGTTGCGAAAGCCATGCAAGCTGTGACTAAACCTGCTTCTAAACAGCGTGACCCGAGACAGAAAGCACAGCCCCTGAGGCATCTCCTACCACGGAACCAGAAGTGGATATCACTGAGGAAGCATCTCCATCTTTTAGTCAATCTTTTCTTCTTGATCTGCCCCCGGTTTGTATTACCTCCAGTCACTTTCTTGCAGAACCTGAGATTGGGGATTCTTCAGGATTGACTTAGATAGACTGATTTGATACACGTCAGCCTTTCTTACTTTCAGCTCCTTTTTCATTAGTCAAGTAGGGGCGAAGAGCGAGGATTTTCAAATATGTGGAGTCAAGCTGCGGAAAAGCACTATGTAAGTCAAGTGCCTATCCCTTTCGTCGTCAGCGCAGAGAGGTAGTGGGAAGTCATCAAAGAACCACTTCGAGAGAACCCTTATACCAATTTTAAAGACAGCGAGAGCCTCTTTCCGTTTCACTTCGAAAGCCTTAGTGTCCCTTTCGTACTGTACTCGCTCCCCCGCACCGAGGGAATTGGCATATGGATTGGCTTGGGGAATGCACCAGCTTTTTTCCACTTCACCACCTATGACCTACGCTTCCATATCCGATTGCTCCTCTTGCCGTTGTTGATGGTTGGAACGCTCTCCCCTGAGTAGCCCGAACTAGAGTTCCAACATTGTCTTGCCTTGCCATAGTGATTTCACTTACCTACTTCGCTTCGAGAAAGTACTGCTTATTCATTTAATTAATTGACCGGCCTCTTATCCCGGCTACTGCTCGTCCTTCCCTAATGTCAGCAATTGAGGCGCATTCCATGCCGAGTAGCTTTTAGCTTCTATCAACGATGCCTGCTCCAGCTATGTCCCTTGGCTCGAAAGAAGGGGGACTGTACAATCATTAGGGGTTGTAGTACCATTTTAAAGGATAGGAACTGAAGCGCCTGCCCCAACGAATGATTTTCTATCATGAAATAGATGACAGGCCTATCCCCGGGAAACTGAATCTTAATATCGAATGGACTCGATCCGCTTTTTAACTTGAGCGTAGCTCGGATTGCCCAACCTAAACCCCTTCTCTTTCGTTGGTGTTGGAACGCGGAAGAGCTGCTCTTCCTTAGCTTCTTGCTAGTTCTGTTCTGTTTATTCTCTCCTCATTAACGTTTCAAAATTCGTTGGCCTCTTTACGAGCTTCGAGCGCATCTTTTTATCCATTGTGTGGTCCAGTAGCTGCATCGCTTTATAATGGCATTCATTGAGTCTTAAACACCAGTCTTGCTTTGTATAAATACCCTTGACATGCCGTTGATTCTATGGCTGGGAGCATACCTCGTACCCAAACCGGGGAGACTGGGACTTTGTGATTCATAGATTCCAGAATGGCTATAATTGGTGGAGACCTCAGCTTTCGACTTCTTTTACGATACGAAACCAATCACCCCCGGCAAAGGATATGGGGAAACTAACCCACCTGTTGATAGACTAAAAACCTTTATTGCAATGGGATAAGCCGGGCGAGGAGGTGAATACCTAAAAAGTTGATTAAACTCGTAGAACTCAAAGCGCACTCCACACCAACATAATAGAAAAATGAACAAAAGAGGTATAACGTTGGAATTGGATGCTTTCGCAGGAGAGAATGATATGAAATCCCCGGAGTTCTCTATTGTGGTGCAAAGAAGAAAGAAGTAAGGCATCTATGATGACATCGTGGGTTTGAGGGAGTTAGAAAGAAGTAAGGACAAGGGGTCGACAGGGAGCCTGCACACGAAACCTACGTCAGTAAAGAAAGAGTAGGAAGAGAAGGCCCTACAGAATAAGGATGATCGACGAAGATCCTAGTGGAAAAGGAAGTTATAGGCAAAGCGGAAGTTGGCTTGTTCCAGTTTGTCAAGTCACCCTTCTTATACCATCTGAGCTAAAGCGAAGGTCCCTATTATAGATGGCGAGCCTCCGCGAGGACTGGTTTAGAGCTCGCGGCATGAATGGAAGTCAGTGATGGTACCAGATTGGCTTTGTTTTCAGTCCGATGGCATGAGCGAGGGATGGTCCCCGCGAACGGGCCATGTCCGCATCTTGTTCCGTAGAAAGAGTTCCCGCGAAAAGGAAAGCAGGGAGGAATGAGAGTGGGGAGTCAGAAAAAGATAGATTAAGTCGGGGTTGACCGCTGTTGAAGCGCTTTGCTCTTCTCTCTCAATAAGTTCAAAGATCTCTTTCTCCTTCTACCTTTGCTATCTCCTCTTTGAGGCCGGCCTTCTCCTGATCTTCTGGAGTTTGGACTCCAGCTTCTTTAGCTTTTCTCTCACTGCCCCTTCTCTTCCATTGCTGCAGAGCCCTTCCAGTGTGAGATAGCATCTCACTCATATCATAATTCAGATATACTCTGTCCAGATTTCCGTGAATTGGCATAATCCGGGTGTCTACTCCACTTTCATACTGAAATTGCCTATTGCTGACATAATGATTCCCAGCAGAAGTAGAAGTCTCAAGAGACGAGAGGACTATGGTCAGCGTAGTGAAATGTCTGGTTTGTGCTGTGGGGAAAGAGGTGGACCAGGAGCCTTGTGCGTAAACTCGGTCCAATCTCACCTTGAGATTTTCGGGGATATCTCTTCTATTGTCCCAAGTGAAGGTATAGCCTGAGTAGCCAATATCATAAAGATTGCAGTCATCTAGGGCCTCCCCACTCCTCCCTGGGCCGAAGGGTGACCACAGAGCTTCATTAAAGTCTCCTATTACAGCCCAAGGTCTGTTCTGGTGGTCCGTGTATAGATTCCTCAGCAAGGTCCAAGTCTTGTGTCTATTTTCCAATCTGGGTTCCCCATAGATGAATGTCATGCGCCATTGCAGCTGGTTGTTGTCATGCTCAGTGATGATGGTGTCTATATGGGGACATTGGCTGTAGTGAAAGATCAGTGTCCTCATGCCAAAAGAGACCCAAACCTCCACTCCTACCACAGCTGTCAAGGCCTAAGAAATTGGGCAGCCCTAGTCTCCACACGGGACTTGTCGATTTTTCTTTCCATAACAAAGAAGACCTTGGAGGAGTGAGTCCTCACCAAATTGATGAGCGTGCCAACTGCCGCGTCGCGTCTGCGCTTAGATAGCGATGTGAACCCGCCTTCCTTACCTTAATCAATAGATAGGTTTAGTCAAGCCAGTCCAGAGCGTCAGATCGAAGGGCTGGTGCGATCAAATAGACTTTTTGCTATGTCTAGAGCCCCCGAGGTACCACAGCACGAGTCAACCGAGGAGCGACAACATGGAGCTGACTCAGCTACTGTGTGTGTCAAATCTCCTGATGACGAGTAGAATAATAGATCCTTTCCACTTTTGACCCCAAAGCGACTTCTAGTCGGGCACTCCTGGCCTAAGGGAAGCCAAAAAGGGATCCAAGACTGTTCTTCTCCGAACAAGCGAGGCTTCAGAGAGAGAGGGTTTACCCGGGAAGAAGGTTCCAGACCTATGCCATAGACGGCGATGATGTCGTTATAGGTGATGCTAAGGTCGCGGACGAGTACTTCAAACTATTAGGTGATCTTGGTGTGACTATATCAAGTAAGAAGTCCATCATATCATCTATCGGTGGGTTCTAATTTGCTAAGCGGTTTCGAGTTAGAGATGGTAGTAAGGATTTCTCTCCTATCTCGCTCAAATCTCTTGCCGCTAACCCTATCGGGCTTGTTTCCATTGGGCATATGTACCAACCCAAAAGATTTAGTACATTGTGTCGTATAGGTGGTGCGGGATATAGGGCTTTATCCACCCTAGGTTCAAAACCATCGAAGAAATGGCAACGGGTATGATGTACACAAGGTCCGGCACAAAGGGCAAACTCCCTTTCTCATACTGGCTTTGTCGGGGTTTCCCGATTGGCCCGTATCAACAAGGTGAGAGACGAAACTTGCTCCATGAGAAGTTGAAACCAAAGGATAGACGGATAAGTCCTGAAGAGTTTCACTTTGATTCGGAGGTAGAGTTTCTCTCAAGCACTTTGTACTATAATTGGATGAAGTCCTGGTTAAATGACCTCAAATTGTATTGCTCTATTGTAGCGGAATTTGACCCACCTCTTGATGATGACTTTAAAGCGCCCTTCTGTGGGCTTTCATCGAGGAAAGCAGGCTTGATAGGCCCAAGTCTTCATTTGTAGGACTTTCTTTGATGGTTCATGTAGGCTTGGGTCTTTCATTCGGGCCCTATTGGGTGTGGGCCAATGCGTATAAGCTTGGGCTTTCTTAACGTGGCTCATTTGACGACTCAGTACATGGATGTCACGAGTCTATTGGCATAGAATATGGAAGATTTTCCACGTAAGCTGGTTGTACAAAGTTTGTTCGTGCATACAGGCAGCGTGGTTAGAGTACTAAAATTGTGCCAGCCATGCAATTCGTACTGCATTGGCGGAATTGCTCTACACTCTCTCAATTCCAGCTCGATAAGTGTCTTAACTTCATCAAATTCAAATCAAAGAAATTGAGTACTAGCACGTATGGCTATGGCTGTTCCAAACAGGCTTTCTGCAATTGATGCAGAAATGAGGCAAATTCAAAATGAAATTCAAGAACGCCGTAGAGCGCTAAACCTCTTTTTTAGAAATGTTAGAGCAAGAGATCCTGCAAGCAAAGAAGCGCGCATTCGCGCTACCAGAGAGCGCATAGAGGGTTTGGAGGAGAGGAAAGCTTTTGAGTATATACAGAGCGCAGCAAAAAACAAGCTGTAGTCTAAGATCAAGTGCAGAATTTTATGTTATATAATCAAGCTATCGCCCTTACTATAAGGATTTGTGAGCTGCTTTGGTGAAAATGACTAATGCAAGTGTTTCGTCTATGGGAACCCCATTCGCCTTGACAAAAGTAAACCAGGTTGGTCGTAGATCAGGATGCTCTAAATTGCGAACTAAGAAAAGTCTTTCCGGGTTATGCCAAAAAGAAAGACGTGTCTCCTTGATCGCTTAGACGCCCTTCTTGATCGACTGCTCTCGTACAGCCCTTACTATTCTTCCTCTCAAAGAAAACTTGCATGTAGGGGAAAGAGTAAACCCATGAACTAGATTCTAGAAGGCGTCAATCTTATGTACACGGGCCCGGCGTACCTCGTGTGTTCGAAATGCTCACTCCTCTTTCTATATGAGCAACCTATCTTAGGCGAGTCTACGGTAAAGAAGATCTCTGTCATTGATTTCTCGTCCTTTTTCGGGTCCTTCCGCTCCTTTTGTTCCAAACCTCTTTTCTTGCAGAACCTAAAGAATGAAAAAAGTTTATGGTCCGTCGTGGAAACCGGTGGGGCAGACGCTGGCTCTATTCAGTAGGTCGGACTCCACGCGCGTCCTTGCCGTACGAGAACGAACGGCTTGATGAGTTAAGGTCAGCGGAACCTCGAGCACAAAGCCAACCGACTTGTGATCCCAGATCAACGTATACTCGAAAGGCAGGAGAAATCCCCTCAACTCGTGTCAAATCGATTCTTTCTTTTGTTGCACAACCTCGAGGTCTCCTACAAAGTACCTCGGGAAAAAGGAAAGAAGGACACCTAAACAGGAGTAGAGACAATTAGACTAGGTAGGGGCGTGCCTCCTCAAACCAGGTCGTCTAATTACTTTGATTCCAAAAGAAAAGCATCCCGACTTGAATCAGTCTAAGGCACCTTTCTCAAGGTGAATGTGTGCAGTACTATCCTTCTTCTGCGGTAGAAAACGCCAGAAATCGCATTTATGACCATTTTCCAGTAGGGTGGGTATAGGACGATATTGATCTACATACTGATTGACTTTCGAAAGACCAGGGAAGAGAACAAAAGAATTTGATACAAACAAGCCCGTCAAGGGGATTTATCCTATTGTCTCGCTGCTCCAGGAAAACCAAATCATCGTCCGACTCCTCATGCCTCGTCACGAATAGCAAGGAAATCCCCCTTTGAAGCTCGCCTAAACTATGGAGCTCCTTCGTCTCAAGTATTTATATAACTCTAACTTCCCTTACTTGATCGGCCCGTCATGGGTTTAGCAGTCTAGTCTTCTTCTTCCCCACAGTCTGATTGAGGTTTATAATCCTTTGGCCTCCGTGCTATCCCCCATGAAGTCCTTCAATGCCATCTTGGTTGGGATCATCTCAGCCCAACTTCCTCAGCATTGAACTTGGCATTAGGTTGACGGTCTCTCCTCCATCAAGCAAGATAAGATGGGCGACATGGGCCGGCCTTCACCCTCCTTTTCATCTGATGATGGTCTTTCTTGATGACGGGCGAACTCGCTGGGCACAAACATACGTGGTCCGTGAATTTATGCCATCACAACACTAAATCAAACTTTTTTTACTTAGGTTATGTTTAGTGGGGAAAACTGTGTAAAATCTTTCTAAAAAAGATCCGACACGTGCAGCTGTTTGAGGAACGGATGGGGACAGATGTTTGCGAGACGCAAAGAGAGAAATGCCCGAATCAATGCTTGCTTTCAAATTAGGTCGATAATTGGATTAAGACAGGGCGAGTTTACGAGCGAAGACTACTTTGAGTTTAGTATCCGACTCCGTGTGCTGCCTACTCTTGAGTGGAAAGGGCACAAAGAGCTGCTGGATGGTCTTCCCCCAGGGAGTTCGCTTTGCACATCGCAACAGAGCTTTGCTATGTTTACTTTTTGTTTGTGGAAGAGCACGCTCAAATACTCTGAATAAGAATAAAGGGAGGGTATATGGCTACCGACCACTAAGTGTGGATGGATTATTCCACTACTGACTGGCTTATTGATCCAGGAAGTGAAAAGCCTCAATCAATACCCCGTTGAGAATATAACAGGGAATGGATTAAGGGCTGAGGCTGGGAAAGAGGAACATTAGAAAAGGAGACTACTCCATGCAAGAAGGGTTTGGGGGAGAGGGGGAGGGAACCGAGCAGGAGCGGTGGATCGCAAGCGACATGGGTGATGGGGTAAGGCAGCGGAAACAGAGAAGAATAGGTATGAAAGAGCTGAAGTTCTAGTTCCAAATAAAAAGAAAAAAGTTGAAAACAGAAGCTAAGATAGAATAGTTGTTTCCACCCGTGACCTAACCAGAAAAGAAAAGGCGCCCGTTCTAAAAGGGGAAAGGGCCTCTCTGACTTTATTTGAGAGGACGGACTACTTTTGAAGAGATAAAGCATCTGCCTCATCTATTGACTTAGATGCGTCTTGAGCACCCGCTCATTCATTTGTCGCAAGTCTGGCGTTGGATCTTTCTCTTCGTCCTTCTCTGATTCAACTCGGAGGTTTTTTCCTATGTGTCTCCCCGGTTGAGACTAAACAAAGGATATCTTTTCCCATCATACGTACTGAACGTTCCTTAAGAATAGCTTTTATTACAGGTCTCTGTTAGGAAAGAGACAAGATCGATTGTTACGTGAAGAATTGTTTTGCTTTCGCCAGTAGCTAATTTAGCTTATGGCCCGAAGGGCTTTAGCCGAGAGTCTTGGATTGGACATTAAGAATTTTTCTATTTATATATATATAGGCTCTCTTTTTCATTTTAGATTAAGGCGCTGTCCAGGACCTTATACTGAGTCTGAGGCTCACTTTGGTGTTGGGCGCGTAGATAGTAGTTTTCAGCCTATTCTTCGTTCTAAACTTGTATATTGATATTTCCCCACCTAGGATCCCCAAGAAAATAGCATAATATAAGAAAGTGAAAGACCAGATCGAGGGAAGGAATCTACTCTACCGGACAATCAAAGAAAGAAGCCAGCTTAAAAGCACCCTGGTCGAAGCGAAGCGCATGCGATGAGGGAATAGAGAGACCTTCAACCCTGCTTGGCATGGAAGGTCGCAAGAGAAAAGAAAAACTGTTTGTGGCGAGCTGGTGCAGAGAAGCAATCAACAGAATGGTCCCTGTTGTTCACAAGTGAAGGCACTGAACGGATCAAGATCTCGTAAATTCATTGTCTTTCTTGATTCAAATCTTTGTTGAAAGAACTTCTTTCGCTTATTAATAAAGGTTGTGAAACAAAAGAAAGTCATTTTTAGCTATTCTTTTTTTATTTGAGTGCCAGTAAGCGTGAAAGTGGCTATCCCATAGAAAGAGTCTCATTACCTCCTGCCTGTGAGTGTGAGCTATCCTCTTTGTTATAAAGCCATTGAAGCAGGGAGCTAGCGTTCTAAGGCTAATCTATATCCTGTGAACAAGCCTATAGGAAGGAATCTAGTTCCATTCCCATTGCCATTGCAACATTCCTCGTTCGTTCGAGGATTGATTCTCTCATCTCATATATCCGGGCTTCAGATAATAGATATTCTTTCTATGGGAGGGCTAAATTAAGGAAGATAGATTTCTTGGCCTACGTGTGAGTACCAAAAGCAGTAGTTTTTCAAGCAAGTTCTTTCTTAAGCCAAAAGAGGAGCTTAGCTCTCTCTCATAAGGCTCGGCTACTATAGCTCTTGGCTTTCTTTCTTCCGTCTACCCTTCGCCTAGCGGCTAAGCTCTTCTACCTTCCTATCCGAATTCTTAATTAAGCCAACGGTAAAACGGTTTCATTGAACTGGAATCCACTATCATATAGAGAATTGGCTTTTTCACACATTCCGGAATGAGAGCACGAGCGTACGTAGTGTAGCTATTCTTTCAAATGTGAAAGATGACTATTAAGAAAATAAGATCGATCGCTAAGACTGAAATAGTTGCATTCTTTTCTTTCACACGGGAATCTGTCTTTTGAAAGCGTACTGGTGCGCTTCTTAAATAGATCTGTTTGGAATTGGAAAAGAGGAGTAGAGTTGTTTCCTTACAAACTCAATTTCAAGGGAATGGGATCAGACCAAATGCCCGGCTTGCTAACCAATGACGTAGCGGCCTGAATAAGGATGGTAGAGGTCTGGGTCTGCTCCGAGGGTTAGGTAACCAACGGGAGAAATCGTTAAAGAGTCTTACAAGCAAGTACTAAAGCGTCTATGTCACGAAAGCCAGAACTAAAGCGCAAAGCAGTCTTACACAGATATAGTAATCCATGCAAAAGTGGATCTCTCTTATACGAAACCTTAGTTTTCGCCGGAAAGAGGTCTAAATAAGAAAGGTTAGGCTTATAAGGTCATATAAGAGAGGGATAGGCTTGGCCCACCATTTCACACTCGACGAAAGGTGGAAGTCACAAAAGAATCATAGCTCTATGGATTCTCTCTCGTCCCAGCCTCTCTATTTCAAGCTCAGGAGATTCAATTCCAATGGTTGTTTAGTACGCAAATGAGTCTTCAACCAAAGGGGATGGAGCTACTAGTTTGACTTCGGTTTACTAGTCCGACTAAGCTAAGAATACTAGCCCAACTAAGTAAAGTAAGAAAAGTCTTAGAGGGAACCTTCCTAATAGAAAGGATAGAAAGAGGTTCTGCAAGAAAAGAAGAACTCTAAATAAATAAGGATCGGGATCAGAATCCGGAGAAAGATCAGGATCTCCGGTTTTGTGGGATTTTCGTAGTTAAACTACTCGGCTAAAAGCAGAGGATGAACCGGCTTTTTCGACTTAGACTATAGGGGACCAGCCCAATTTCTTTAGAGGCGGAGATGCACTCAGCTAAAGATGAAGTCTTAGTGACGTGACAGCTGAAAGGAAGTCAACCCTAATAGCTGGAGCTCCTTGATTACTTCACTGAGCTGAGGAAAGCTGTCTTGGAGTTGAAAACAGCTTGACTGAACGGAGGAGAACTGTGAACTGAACTTCAAGCATGCCTTCGATCCTAAGCTAACTAAGAGCCAAAGTGAACTTTCCTCTGGGAACTATTAGCCAAAGGTCTAGGCGTAGTTTAAGACTCCTCAACTATCTGCTTCTTTCTCGATCGGAACTGGCAACAGATCTAGCAGCGTATGAAATGCACCTGATGCAAAAGAAGAGGGGGTTCGAACCAATAGCTGGAGTTGCAGGATCGGAGTTTAAGCGAGACTAATAAGATAAGGAGCGGGGACAATATGACCAGTTCTAGTTGCAGAAATCTCTAACTTCGACTAGCAGTCAATCAAGGGGGGACTAAATGACCAAAGGGGTTGGATTCTTAGAGCTTAGAGCTGGGCTAACAATCAAAGGCAGAAGAGTTCGCAGAAGAAGCTGCTAGGGATGCTTCCTCAACAAGGAGCTAAACCTTCTTTGCGAGGGGCGACAACATGGAGCCGGGGAAGCGCTTCCCTTTTACCTGCTCACTAAAGTCTTTGTATTTAGTGTGCTCGAATCCCTACCTCTCCATTCCCGCAAGGCGGACGTGGGTGACCTTCTTAGGGCTGGTGGCAGAACTATTCCATTCCAGTTTAAGGCTCTGTCTTTGGCTATCAATGAAAGGTGCCAGAGTCAACAATCAGTCTTGCCACACCTGAGCAGTCAGTTCTCTAACCAGCTCCAGTGGCTTTTTGGGCAGAGTCATAGTCTACTTTTTTCCGTATTAAGAGAGAAAAGTCGACTTTTCATCCCGAATGGAATTTTTCAGTCAAAGTGCAGATATTGCCGATACCGAGAGCAAGGCCGAGTCTTGATCTATCACGAGCAGAAGGGACGGAATTCCTCGTGTTCGCACTGACATCTTTCTTTCAGAACCTCTTCATTTCCTGAGGTATAGAGACTTCCCAATCTACATACGTACCTTTCCATCGACCTATGAGGCGGAACCGTTTTCTTTTGTTGACCGCCTTTAGTAGCAATGGCACCAGCATCTGACCAAGTTGCATAGTAGGGAACGGGGTTGTATTTGAACTAATTCGAGTTGAATCAGCAGCAAAGCAAGCAAAAATCGAGTTATTAGTAAGGCGAGCATCCCTTATAGAAAAAAACCTAATTGAATAGATCCAGCAGGTAATGGATCCGTAGTCACTGGGTATCGATCTGGAACTGAAACTACTGCTTCTTAGCTTTCCGGCTCGGCTGTACCGGACTCTGCTGAGTCAACCGAAAAAACTTGTTCCTTTTCGCTTGGGCGGTGAGGCATCTGAGCCGCTTTGTTACGCCACCGAGTGTTGAAGTTAGAGATCAAATCTTTCTAAAAGGCCCCTTATTTGCCGCGCCTAGCAAATCGTCTTTCGAGAAATGTCTTCGGATAAGGTAAGGGTTTTGCTTAGTGTCAGATCCTGCGCGTAGTGAGTCTATCGTGTTTCATTCTAAGTCTTTGAAATAGATTGCTGCTAACTATTGAATGGGGCGGCCTTCACACATGGGATTGGAAGCTAGGATGTAGTCTTTATATGTTGTTCAATTCTAACGAAGTCGGCGTCGAGAGAGAAAAGAGATTGCGTAAGTAGCCTAGCGCATGTGAAGAAGAAAATGAAAGACTAACTAAAGAATTAAGATAGAGAAAAGATGAATAGTTTCCTTCATACCGATCTAAAACGCATCCGTCTTTGTTTCTTTTTTGTAGTTTTTACATTTTGCTTGGCCGTCTTTATGTTTATGTCAGTTGACCCATATGATATTATAAATAGGGGTGAGTGCAGTGGGCAAGAGGGCTCCTCCTCGAGCTCAATGAGTTGGCAAAAGTACCTTGATCTCGAGATAGATCAAGAGGGAAAACCCACATCCAGTAGGGAAAACAAAGCAGCTGAGTCATCGTCGGCGCCTGATGCCTTAGACCAACGAATGGAGGACCTTCTGGAGGAAAATTTAAGGAGGAAAAAAGGAGCTCTGGCGGAAGGGGAAAAGATATCCGAAGTACGCGAAGCTGTGAAAGATCACTTTCACGTCCAAACCAAACCCCAGAAGTATGAATTAATAAAAGACCTTAAAAACGAAATAGGTTTTAATGAAAAAGGTCCGGTCACCAAGTCGAGCTTTAATGAGGTTAAAGACTATCTTCGTCATGCTAGTGGAAATAAATCATAATAAATGATGATCTTCTCAAAAGCAAGATTGACTTCGCGGATTGGGTGCCGGAGCAGTTCCATTCTCTTCTTTTACCCGAGAGGACCACCTAAAAGAAACTTTTGGATTTCTTTAAATAGAATATGGGGAAAAACGTTGCACACCCCATTTGGTCACAAAGGGGAATCCACTTTTTTTTTAGTGGGCTTTCGTTCGCTACAAGGTAGCCGTAGGGGAAAGGGACACACACCTATACCTTTGGCTGGATTGAATCCTTCTTCTTTTGTGACAAAGACAACAAAAGCAGAAAAAGAAATGTCTTATAGCATGATGGTCAGCCGTTATGTCCAGACTTTTAAATCTGGATATAGAACTTCAGTTTTAGGTTCTATACAAGGGTAAGCTGCATAAGATATATTATGTAGCCCAACCCTAACATAACGCCGTTGACTTGGCTGTGTGACTTCCAAGTCAAGCACCAAGAAGAAATTCTTAGTAGTACCCTCACCACCTAGTACTACCCCATATCCAAGAGACCTAAAGAGGAAACTCAATGAGTCACTTGGAGTAGGAGGTAACACAAAAGTGGTGTAACCGGGGACCCTCTTTCCATCGCAGTAGTCATAAAGGAACCACTCGATACCAAACCGTCTACCTTCTTCAAGGTCGAAAGCCTGGGGTCGGTAGTCCTTCATAACTACTGGTAGGTTAAAGAAATCCTCCAGCTTGGGTGATGGTTTCAAGAGTAACAAGGAATAATCCCTTAAGTACTCAAGCCACATACCCATCCAAGAATAGGTAAGGGTCCTTTCCACAAAGAAATGTTCCTTATCTTTAACAAATTCCTCCTCTGGTCTAGATAAAAGATCAGTTGGTAAGAACTTCTCAAATAAGTAGGAACAGAGCTCCCCGTAGAGATAAGGAGATAGAGGCATTCCACCTCCAATCCAAAACTCTAAAGGGAGACCAGCCCTACTTAACTCTATCTTCCGGGTCATTGCTTGAAGTACTACTTGCCTACGGTTGGGCTTACTACCTAACCGGGCAAGTGACCTATATCCATAACCAGCTATCCTACAAAGGGTACTAAACCTCTTTATGGGGTAGCTACTATAGATTTGGTATAACCCAAACAAATGACCAAAGGCCGACAGGGTCCTAATGGAAACTGCAGAAATATCTACAGTCCCATTTCGGATCCTAAACCGCTTGGCAAACTCGAGACATGAGGACCGGGTGATAGACTTCTGAAAAGAAATCGTCACACCCAACTTGTCCAAACATCTCTTATAAGTTTCAGCGACAGCAGAATCAAGTTCTTTTCACATACGTGATTTGGAGAAATGCCTCTTATTTTGCTTAAAAGATAAGAGTCGATTCGAACAAGAAAAATGCTATTCGTAGGCAGCTATTTAGTGCAATTACCTCGGATGAAAGTCGAAACTCTAATCCGAATCTCAAGTAGAATCACAGGCTCTAAGGCGGAAGGATCAAATCACCCATACCGCCCATACCTAGAACTCCTCACTCATAGGAAGAGGAATCTGGAAAGGTCAAGTTCTTTTACCGCATCCCCCGGTAGTCTACCCCTGACAAAGGTTCTCCCGACCCTAGTTAAGGGCTAATGAGACTGTATCAGCCTACCTAACCGACCAACTCTCTTATCCGTACATGTGCTCTCTCGTGCTAGCCCATTCGTACCCAACTCCCAGGTCTATAGCTCTTCAATGAAAGGAATGAACAGCTGCAAGAAAGGATCTGTAGTTCGGAGTAAAGGTCTCAAAGGGAGCAAAGCTAAAGCAAAGGTTTTGACCTTACAGGATTTCTGCGAACACTTACCACAGAGGGAGCAGAAGGATCCGCATCCAGAGGAGCAGTACTCGAAGAGTCGGCAGGCATTTATGATATGGCAGAGTCTCTTTCCCTCCCTTAAGACCCCTCTGTCAGAACTTACTGTATACCGGGTGGTACATCAGATGCAGTCTTTGAAGGTACATCAGGCGCAAAAGGAGTCACATCAGTCCCAGTTCCAGTTCCGGAAGCGGTGAGTTTTCTCGTAGGACTGTGGCAAGCAAAGCACAGTCAGGAAAAGTCCCACGCTGGGTAAACTCCTACTCCTGCCCCCCCCATACCTCTGCCACTGATGATGATTCAACTATAAGACGCTCGATCTCTGCTGGTTATGCGCCCCTGCATCTCGACCCTATCTGGGTTCAGCTAGCCTGACTCTTGCTCTCGAACTGGCTTGTATGCTTGTACCATCTCTGTACAAGTTGCTGGTTCTAAAACCAGGCTCGGTTCTCTTACCAACAAATACCAACTCCATAAGGGGAAGTGGCGGCCCACTGACAACAGAGGGAATTTAGTAGCAGCAGTCTCCCCACTAATTAAAGGTTACAGTCCCAACCAAGTCAAAGAGTCCGGTACGAACTTCAGTTCTTTAGATCGCTTTCCCATTTTACCATTCAAGGAAGGGGGGTTCCGAAGGAAAGAAGTTTGTTACGACTAGCGCTTATCTAAACTCAAATCGAATATCAATATCGGTCCGTCATCGAGGAAGATTCATTTCATAAGTCAACTACGGCAAAGAGGATGAAACATCCTGCTAATCTTACTAATTCGATAGAAAAAGCGATTATTTTCTTAGTTCCATTGGAAAAAGTACTTATATAGTCCACTACCGACAACAGTAAATCGAGGCTTTTGTTGACTTGCATTCGTAGCTTAGCTGCTTTCTTGCTTCCCTCCGGGGGCTAGGTTAGACTTGTCTAATAGCGTAAATGAGAACATCAACTGACTGATTCAATCTTTTGTTAACCAACTAAAAGCAACTGAACCAATATCTGCAGCTCGACTTGCAGCTCTTGTTGCTCCTACGGCAGGTTCTGCAAGAAAAGCAAACTATCAAAAAGACCTCCCACTGAACCGCTAGTGCGCAATGACGACCAGCCCGCAAGCTACTCGATTTTCTTTTATTAGCTGCTATTTCTTCTATCCGGGGATAGATCCCTACTTCTAGCTAGACCCAGATATATACCTTTCCTTTTAGTTGTCCCTAACACTAGCTAGCTTTATTAGGATGCCCGAACTATAGCTAGATAGATACCTACCCTTACCGGTGCTACCTGAACTACTGGACCAGCCTTACCAACGAGTCTGACTAGGCTATCATACCTCACTTCTAATGGGAGTCTTTCTTGGGCGTGCAGTCCCAACTGGTAGGCAGTACGAATTGACAAGCTAATTAGAAAGGTAGTTCGGTAATGAGACAGAGTCTCAATAGAATCCCATCTTTTCTGACTTTTTGAAGACAATCCTTTGATCTTTTGAAATTCTAGATCAGCCATAAACTGACATAAACGGAAAGATTCAAAATCGGTTGAAAATGTGCAAAATCTGACGTCAAATACGGGGTGCAGTGATATCAATACAATGTTCATGCTCATCATTAAGATCATATCTTACGAGAATAGCTGAAAAAGGTCTTTCTCATTGGTTTATATGCTTTTTTTGTTACTTTTTTAGACTAGAAATTGGTATGTACGGTAATCAATGACAGGAGTGGTACCTTTTCTTCTGTGCATCGCACCCATTCTTTGTTTACAGCTTCTATATACTTTTTTGTTCAAGCCATGGTCAAAAGATTGACCCCAGTTCAACAACTAAAAAAGGTGGTCTTTTCTTGCCGCCTTTCTTCCCCGATTTACATCCCTATTCGGAACAGAGAGATCTCCTTTTGCCTCCTTTCGTGATCCACTGTGATAGACCCTTTTTCTTGCAGAACCTCCCTGCTATGCTTATTAGTGGAGGTTGTGACATTATGGTTGAGGTTCATCAGCTGCATCCGATGATGCCAGCTTCCAGTCTTATTCCTTAAAACCCTTTCTCCGGTGTGACCACCGTCGGCATATAATGGTAGGGGCAGCATCAAGAATTTCCATCATCAGATGTCACCGAGGAATGACTTGTACAATGGGCATTCCTATTCTATCTATACCAACCACGCTGGAACGGATAGACCAGTTAGCTACCTGAGTTTGTCTCTCTCGATACATCGAACAGTCTCGGTTGTTCCAGGAGCGAGGTTTGACGTAGTTAAAGGGGTCTTCTTACGAAAGTTGCTGTCGACTCCACTTCGTTGACCCTGTCGGTCTTGTTAGAGGCTAATATGAGATGATGTATTCTAGTCCAATGTGTATTCGTTTTGAGGAATGAAGCTCCACCGTAATGGTTAAGGGCTCTTTCGGTGTCCTAAGCCCAGACTCTATGTCTGGTTGTTTGCCTTTTCTTTTATATAGGGTTGGTTCGTTAACGACTCTTTTTGGAGTGGATCTTCTATTTCTTGGGCTTTTCACTGCTTTAAAGCGTGGTGCACCATTTGATATGGCATTTCGTTTCACTTTAGATTATGCAACCGCTCGTGTCATTTCATAGAGAACTGGAGTTGAGCCGAGCTAACTTCTCTACTCGTTTTGATTGACTTTTCTTAATCCTAGCTCTTTCGCCGAGCACGAATACCACATCTGTTTTGTTTGGTGAATTCGCTTGACTTTCTCTTTGACTCCCGTCTTTCATTCAATTGGCCAGCTGGGTTGAGTCCGTTTGCTCCACTTCTCTTTCTGTTTAGTGATGATTCTTTTTCAAAAACAGAGGATAGGATAGGAGAGGAGCCCTTCTTTTTCTAGTAAAGAAAAGGGAAAACGCCTAGCTACGGATTGACTCACGTCCGGTCACCGAAATAGATTAGAGCCCCGTCAGTCAACTGCCTTAAGTATAGGCTTCATAGCCTTTCGTTAGCTGCCTCTGTACCCTTTATATAAGACCTCACTAAATAAAGGAAGAGGCTTCTTTGCTCACCTTCTTTGGAAAGGAGCTTGAAGTGGATTGATTCATTGCGGGCGGTGCCATCCCATTGATTGGTGTCCTTATTCTAAGGGAATTCCCAGGTTGAACCTTGCTAGTCCAATCTCTTCAGTCGATTTCTGTGATTTGTAACATCTTTTGCTTGGAAGGGCATTACCTGATCCTAACTCACTCCGCTTCTTAACTGAACTTCCCAACTCAACTCATAACATCCCTCTCCCTATAGTTGGTACTAACTAAAAGGGAAGGTCGAGCTATTTCATCCCTATTTCACAAGCTAAGACTAAAAGCTATGGCCCACAGGTCCGGTCAAGCTAGGTGACACCTTCTCGTTTGAGGTAGAGTTGGCGGATTAACCATTTTCACAAGCCAGGAATCGTTGATCCAGCATAAGGAGTTGGTGTAGTTTAACCTCTTTCTCTTTGAGTCTTATTTGGTTCTTGCTTTTGGAAGGAAGGGAGTGACGTTTGATCTTGGAAAACGAGTTCGATAGGCTTTGAATTTCAAGTCTTATTGCTCTGCCGAGCCTCATCGAATTGCATGTGTTAAGCATGTAGCTACGATCTTCAACAGACTCCTATGATCGGTTAGAAAAGCTTAGGGCCTACGGTACGGGGACCGGCTCGACCTTTAGTTCAAATTGAACCTGTCCTCGCGAGGGTGAGCACTTTGGGCGTAGCTGGTATCGCTCTTCTTGGAGATGAAGGGTCTCAATCGAGCTTTCTTCTCTTACGAGATTATTTAAACGCATAAAGTCATGGAATGCAGAAAGGCGGACCAGCACCGCCCTAATTAAGATCTTTTCCTGGCCTTTTTCGCCACTTTTCTAACTTGACACCAACCGAAAGTTTTAAACAAGAAAAACGGATTCGATTTCGGAAACCGATGCTGCACCAAGGGAAAGATTAGCTGCTTAGCTATGATTCGCTACATAGGGAACTTCTTGCTTCAACAATAGCGACTGGGATCAATTTAGAAGGCCTATGCCCACCTACTGACGTTGAGGAAACTTGTCTACTGACCCACTCTACGGAACTTCACGCAAAGAACTGGCACGTAATAGCTACCCAAATCCAATGCTTAAGCCGCACCACTACCATGGTTCTTTATGCTACTAGCAAATAGTGACCTATGCCTTCCCTATCAATGGCACATACTAGTCACAGAAACTGACTATACGGACCTACCGCGCTAACCTATAGATAGGGTGGAACTAGCGGACAATAGCAGAGATTGATGAAAGGATCTGAAAGACCTTACTACGCAAACACATACCCCGTTCGGTCTTCTCGATTTAGTAGACCGAGCGGATAAGGTGTTCTAATCTGTCCTTTGGTAGGCTATTGGGATATCGGTACAGGTAGGGCCGCGACGTATGAGTTTCGCATTAAGCTTTTCGTTTTATAAGCTCTCTTTTCTAGTAGTGCGCTTAAGCGCCATTAGCTTGTAGTAAAACGTAGAAGAAAGAAACTAAAGGTAGGAGCTAGGGATGCTAGGTAACCGAAGGTGGTATGGTTGCGACGGTTGAGCTTTGAAGTACTCCTTTCTTATATCATCTAAGGGAGGACTTTCGCCCATCTTGCTGCTTTCCATCCGTTGTTAACGAGAAGCTATGATTCAAAACAAGGGGTCATAGGTGACAGGGTTAAGTAAGTCCCACCCTTAGGCAAAGGCTATGAATCCAGGTTTGGTTAGGAAGACGTTGTCGGGCGAGGCCATTTATGGCTCGACTTACAGGAGAGGTTCTGGAAGAAAAGAAGTTCCTCCGCGGGCGGTCTAAATCTAAAGGAGTTGCGGGCAGTTCAGTTGACATGATTTCATTGAGTTCCCATAGCAGGAATCCCTATTCAATAATCCTAACATCCAATAAGAAGTGCGAACTCTGCCCTTGCTCGATACGATAAGAGCCTGTTTCTCGCGAGCTACTAAAAAAGTCAAAGTCAGGTCATGGGGGACCCAACCTTTCTTACATAACCTCAACCGGGTTCGAGAGCCCTTCTTACTTATAGCTCCATCGCATATTTCTTATATAGTAAGTTAGAAGATATGCTTGAAAAGACCAGCTCGGGGAGCAGATCACTTGACCTTGGGAATCTTTCTGAAGTAACCAGCAAGGCCGATGCGCGGGCGAAAACAAAAGTTATGATGTAATGTCTATATTAGATAGAAAGTATAGGAGCTCTACATGATCGTTCATTCTAGAACAGATATCCTTTTCGTATGGAAGTAGATGGTTAGATTCAATCAACACGGAATGCTTGAACCAGTTTCCCTGTAAACTTCATCGGATAACTTACCATGAATTGCTCCAGCTATGGTGCACACCAGTTCTCTATAGAAAGAGAATCTTCACTGGAAGGCAGAAAGATTCATGATCCTCGTTACTAGCTCTATTCACTTCACCTTGGCTTGGCGCTAAGCAGCAGTTCTACTTCTTAATCTTATTCGTCTTCTATTCTAAGATTGGATAGCTTCGTCAGGCGAGCGGACTGGTACTTCTGACGGAGGTTGGGTTTTCTATTTCCAGGTCTCTCTTACTGTACCGAACTCTAGTTCTTTCGCTTTGATTCTTAAACCGCAACTAAGGAGCGTTTAGACTTGGACTCCTCAAAGCTCCCTTAGGAACGGCAAAAAAACAAAGAGAGGGAAAAGTACTTCCAAAAGGGAGAAGAGGTCCATCCTTCTAGTCTAGCTCCTTTCTGATCGGCTAAACTATCTAAGACATGGTACCGCCTCGATCAACGGACAGGATAGCCACCGAGACATTCAACTAAGCCAGGATCGGAGAATGAATTCCTTGGTTCGGGTTGATCGGCTCATCCCATTGAGATCTAGTAATTGGCTAATTCCATTATCTTCTGGTAGGGGCAGCTCTACCCTAAAGCTGTTCCTCGATAACTGTTCTTGCGCGCGAAGTTCAGCAAGCAATCTCACTTTGCTTCCAAGCACGCATTCGCTCATCAAGTTAAGAAAAGTCTCTTACGTCGATGCAGGTGCCCGACCCACAACGCCCCGCAAGGTGGTCCAATTCATTGGCTTTTGAGTGATCACGAACTTCACAGCGGAGCCGTTCTTCCTTGACTTATTAGCCCTATGACTCTATGATTGTCCGTCCACTACCACCCTTTCACTGCATTTAGCAGGGGTGAGGTTGAACCGAGAACAGCTCCTTCTAAACAAGTAGCAGCGCTTTCTCAAAGCGTCACTCAAGGATATTGAATGATACGCTTTGGAACCCCTATTCTTTCTTGCTCTGAGTTCCGCTCCTTCGGCTGATTGCATCAAAAATAGGGGATGGAAGTAGAACTACCATGCTCAATCGACAAGAATCACTCCTTCATCAATTCTCTTTCTATATCGATGTGCCCTTTTAAGAGATAGGGGCCTGAGTGCTGTACAGAAAGAGTGAGCTGAAGAGGGAGTTAGTGTTAAGAGGGATTGATTGCTCTACTATTGATGATTCCTCGATTCCCCCTAGCCATTCGCTTCCTATCGCTGACCTGATGATTGGTTTCTCCCTATTGAAACGAGATTTCCGGTAATGGGCGGACTAAGAAAAAGATATTTAGCTATCCCCCATTCCAATGGATTCGAAATCGATGGGCTGAAAGAGGGTGCCTTATTAATGTTAATGAAGGTCCTGTGCTTCGCACATCTATTCTTATCCTACTAGAAAAAGAAGATCTTTAAAAAAAGGACTAAATTGGCCTATCTAATCCGAAACCGAAACTCATTTCGTAAGTCAGAGTTTTTCACTCGTTTACCCTTTCCTGCATTCAATTGAGTTCATCAAGTCAGACAAGCTATGGTATTGGGGGGGTCGGATTCGAAAGGTAAAGAGCGTGTAGTTCAAGTTCCACCTAAAGAATAAAGGCCTATCTCACCAGATTCAAAAGAGCTAGATGCGTAAAACATTCTAGTTGAAGGGACAGCCGAAGCATCAGCAGAATCATCAGTGGAAGCTGCAGTAGCAGCCGAAGTAGACCAGTCGGAATGCCGTAAGAAAGCAGGGGAAACCCGCGACCGGAAAGGTGACTCTTACCGCCGGGCCTTTTCTTTCTTTGTCTTCCCGAGAGGAGTGCAGCTAGAAAGAGAGAAGGCCATTACCATTAGCTCATAAGACATCTAATTCGTGTAGTGTAGTAAGGCTCATAAACTCGCCCCAGCCTAGATTTCAGAAGAAGGGCCCTTTTTTAGCTAATTTCAGGGCTAGCTTTTCTTTGATGAGGAATTGCTTTGAACGTATGGGTTGGGAGATCTTTTTTCTTTTCCGGCTTAGTCGATATTAGAGGAGTTCAACCTAGAAGTTCTTAGACTCGCGCCTAGATGGATTGTACATAGATGGGGAGACTAGCCCCCTAGAATAGCTAAGAAAAGAAAGGGAAAAGCCTAGTCTTAGTATTGACGATTCATATACGAACCCACCCTACCTACTATCCGTTTTGAGGAAGACGGGATTCTAAAGAAGTCAAGAAGGAAAGAAGGGGGGCGTGCGAGTAAGAGGGTTCAGTCATACTTCTTTCTTTTCGTTTACATTTAAGGAGACTTTTTACGCATGATTTGAATCCTTATCCTTCAAAAGGTGAGATAGGTACGATATTGAGAATCCAGATAGGTAAGACCTGCAATTTAAATAAGCTGAAGGTAGGGTACGGAAGATCAGAAAGTGGTTTCCACGGTAGTGGGACTGCTGGCTAAGGAGGTCTTTCAATTCATCCTTAGAATTCTGTAACAAGTTTGAGACTTTGCTAGATCATGAATATACATTCAACTATTAGTCGAAGGCGGGATCGGATCTCACTTCGTCCCTCCCGTCGTAAAAGAAGCTTCTCCATATATTATAGAATGAGAATTTGTATTCAACTTCAATAAGGCTATCTCAGGAAGAAGTTACTATAATAAAGGATGACTGGCTAAGCCAACAAGTAAAGGAAAGACGGCTTATTGCGGGACAGAAGAGAGAAGGGTGGTCTACGATCAGGAAAGGCAGATAACCTTTTTGCTTATTGAGTAGGGTAGTCGAAAGCAATTCAGATAGAAAATTGACTTGACGAGTTCAATCGATCATTTTGTCAATGAAAGCCGGGCCGGTATTTAAGGCTATCTTTCTATTTCTATGGGGTGAGACCTTCTTGACTATATTGTCAACAGAACTCGCCTAACCTGAAACTTGCACATGAAAGGCAGTTCGAAAGCTGAAATCAGTTCATTCCGTACCGAAGAACCGAAGGAAGTTCTTTCTTTCTCTCTTCTACTTCGTCTAAAGCCTGTGCTGACTGTGTCGCTACTGCAAGGAAGGGGGAACGAACCAGAATCGTTAATATGGGAGTTCCTCCTTTTGTATACCTTCGGGTATAAAGGTAAGATCTCTCACGTCTCACTATTAATAAGGAGGACCTTCAGGTAACCCGATCATCATCCTAATCCGAAGCTTGTCCGTATGAGTGGTATGGGTAAACCCAAGTCTGACGTTATCCCTCGATCTCTGAACTGAATATCAACCTTAACAAAAGTGATTTTCTCTTGATCGCTATCCCACCTGAGCACAATCCAACAATTCAAGCTACTTGGATGCCGACCTCTTACGCTACCCCTCACATACCTTGGCCTACCCTATCCTATAAAAACTCCAAGATCTGCCTATCTACCCTTCATCCAGTTTCTCGAAGAACGCCTCGCTAGATAGAAAGTTCGTATCATCCCCCTTGCAGGAAGAGCGATCTTGATCAACTCCATCGCCAGCCGGGATAATAAGAGACCAGTTTGACTGGGAAATGCCTTTTCAAAATATAGGGTCCCCTTCGATACACCAAGACTCCAACTTCTTACGGAGGAGTTTAGGAACGGGCAAAGGGCACAGTTCTGAACGGTGAGTGCGAACTTTGGAACAAAGCTTTTTAGTGACTGGATGTCACTGTAGTTTCGTGATCTACGCGAACTTGTTTACCGGACAATGGATTCATTACGATCCGATATATAAGAAAATCATTATTTCACAACCTTACTATGACAGGGAATAAGAACTTTCACCACTAGTCTCCGATTCTATCTATCTCTGGAGCACCTCGCCTTCGACCAGGCATTCTACCTATTCCACCTTCACCTAAGGTTCTAATCAAGGGCTTTCATAGCACCTGTACTTGGATATACAAAGACAACGATATACTCATTTCGGCGGAGAGCGCCTTCTTTACTTATGCGTTTTTCAAACCCCTAACGATAAGAGGAAAGAAAGATTCTGTTTGTCTGCAGGGAAGCCCTTATCCTCGACCGTAAATCCTTACCTCATTTCGAGGTACCTCATTGCACTTTACTATGACTATGCGAGCTACCTCTCTGTCGTGTTCAAGTCCGTCTCTACTAGCCCTACGAACAACTACAACAACAACTGAGATGCTAGGTGCGGTTAGGGTAGTCCTTCGTGATCAGTGAATTCCGTATATAAGTCAACTTCCTTGCTTCCTTGAATCTAAAAGAAGCGTCCGACATACTGAGAAAGTCTTAACTAACTTAATAAACAAAGAGCAATCAACGCAAGAGCGTGCCCGCTACTAGGCTCGATATATCTAAAAAATGAGGATTCCCAACAAACAAGCAGAAGCGTGAGTGGATCGGTCTACGCTTTTGAACTCGTCATTTTGAGCTGTGATGAAAGAGGCCTTCACCCTTCCATTGTCTCTGTGGTTGGGTGGCGGTCTTACGAGTCAGACTTAGCTCTTTCGCGAGGACTTTCCTCTTCGAGATTAGCACAACAAGCACTAAGCAAGTCTGACTTCTTACTACCTTCGCTCTGCTAGCATGTGCACCCAACAAAACCATACCAGAAGATATACAGGGGCTCTTAGACTCTTAAGAAGAGTTCAGAAGTCCCCTGAAAGCCTAACAATATCCCTGTGGCTGATACCCTGAGATTGCTTTGCACCAACAGCCAAGGTCATGCAAGAGATCCAGGTTCTCCCTCGTAAGCCTTAATCACAGCCGTCTTGTCCTCGTTGTCCGAGTGTGAAATGGTGGCATCACCGGTCTTACTCGCTGTGGTTTTACGCGCTCCTTTATGGGGTCGACGCTACTTGCTTTCCACCCGGGGACCTTGCCTCCACCCACCTAGTGCACGAAGAGTACCGAGGTTTCTGTGACTGTATACGATATTCGATTGAAGAAAGATGTAACAAAAAGGAAGTCAACCCATTGCTGTAGTTCCTCATCGAACGAATGTCTGCTAGAAAAACTCCAATATCTGCTGCTAGACTTTCTGTTCTTTGTTGTTCTTCCTTTTCGGCGAATGGTAACCTAAAAAACATATCAATAATATCTGTCTTGCTTGTTACGAACGCTTGTCAACCTAAAAAGTAGATCTGTCTTTCCTAAATTGTCTTTTAACAAATGAACTAATGAGAGTTCCTTGGGGATATACGAATTAGTGGACATATACAAGGGGGACCCATTTTCTTACACAAGCATTGCTGTACTCAGATCGGTAGGGAGGTCTTTCACAACCTCTTTAGTTAGACAATCAGTTATATACGATTCAACGGACATTCAACAAGAGAACCCCGTTCACTCCGGGTTTCAAGTAGGCCCCGTCTCATTCAAAGGATGAACTCCAACTCGACATTAGTATACGGGAATTCTCTTCCAACCTTTCTTCGAGCTAGACCTTCGAATTCAACTTCACTGCTCTTAGAGCGAAAAAAGGGAGTCGACATCAAAACTGAACTTCACTTCCAATCTCAAGAGAGGGGGCAGCTTCATATCCTCAAACTGAACCCCGTGTTACTCTCCAGCTTGTGTTCGCTAACTGAAATGATCTGTCATTCAAGCTAACTTCACTTCTTTCCTAATCAGATTCTAGGGCGTTAGGATGTCCCCCGTGGGATCATCTGTCCCATCCTACTTTCTATCATAGCAGTGCACCATACTATACTTACCAAACTATGTTCTAAAGAAAGTCTGTTTTCTGGCAACATAGTCTCTTTTGAGCGCCCATAGATGGCGAACCTCTTGAACAGCTGGAAATTAATGATTTAGAGGTCACCCTGGCTAGCCCGGATCCGTCTCAGACGCTTACGAAGAAGGCAACCGCTCACTCTGCCAATCAAGGGCTAAACCCGAAGCAAGCCTGAAGCAGTGTAGCAAGACCTTCTATCCCTCCATTGAGGTCAAACCTTTACCCGTTGTTTGTCGTACCCGATTTCGTAGACAAGTGTCTGTCTGACATTTCAAAAAGGAACTCTGCCCTCTCGTCACGCTTTAGCCCTTCCATCCTCTTTTCTTTCATCCCTCTCGCTCTCCTAAAGAGGATCCGCTTGGGTATGCCCGACGTCACATCCCTTCTAGCCGTTATTCGTGATTGATATGGTGCCTGTCAATCTCTTTCTTTCCAAGGGGACTCTTTCTTGTGCTATTCTGAGGATTCAAGCATCAACGATTACCCCTTTGATCAATTAGGGAGGCCCTCCTTAAACAAAGAGTTCTCATTTGCCCTTTTTCACTTGTATAAAGAATCCTTTTTGATCTACGATCAGCGGTAAACGGTTCAAGTCAAAGTGTCTGCGAGAATCCTGTAGTAAGACCAAACTGATCTAGGACCAGCCTCATGCTGCATGAATCAACCTGATCATAAGATTCAAATACTTTCGGATCTACTCCGTGACCGATGGCTCGTGCACCATACCGACTGAAAAGCAAGCAAATCGAAAATCTTGATCTTATTCCTTCAAGGCAGAAGCAGTGATAGTGATGGCTTTCAAGGAAGCAGCCTTGTAAAAGCTTGGCACATACTTTCTGTTGAAGGACCGAAGGCGATCATAGAGTTAATCAAACTCTTGTATTGCTTAAGCGCTTGTCATTCTTCGTCATGTACTTATCCCTAATCCGATTGTTGATCAATTCCGCATTACCAAAACGGATTAGATGCTTGACACCCATTAACGCCATGGATTCGATCCAGCCATAGGTTATCCCTACAGCTACCTTGTTACGACGTGCAAAACTGAGTCTCATCGAAGTTCCAATCATGACCATGACCTCTTTCTTAGGTAGGCAGGTCCCATAATCCGTTTAAGACCTCAGCTCCAACTTGTCTAGTTAATGCGAGAACGAGATTGTTTACTATCACTCGAAAACTTGAATTACAGTGGCCTTATCTCAGAAAAGCCCTCTTGATGGCTATTCTTTCTTTTAACCCTCACCTATGCCCCTACTTATTTAATAAAGAGAATGAGAAATCTGCCCTCCTGCTAGTTTTGCCTATGTGCTTGGGAATACCCAGTCGTTGGTCTTAGTGATCGGTTAGTTCGGTTGGTAGTCCGGACTTAAATAGCGCTTCTTCGTTGCCTCCGCATAGTCTTTCCTGGCCTTAGTTCCTCCCCTTCTTTACCGATCTATCAGTCTTATTAGTACGCGTATAGTCATGTAATAGATGAGATAGTAGGATTAAAGAGACCAACCATTCCCTCTACTTATAGGTCTTCTGTATCTCACATTGAATAATATCTTAAGTGAGGAAGTTACACTTCACTGACTTCGATCTATCAACTTCTTTTGGTGGAACAGGGGGATAGGGCCTAATGGTGGCTACAGTAGCGAATCACAGACATTGCTATACGCAGTGGATTCCGTCGCCCGGTTACCGATGCTTTCTTAGTACGTCAAAGAGGGAGATTGATCGAATTAAGCTCGCTGATTCTAATGGCAGCATCTCGGAGGCTGAAATTGTTGAGCTCGGGATTTTGTATAAGCGTCACTCTGCTCTCCTTCGCCAAATTGACACCAAGTGGTGGTCCAAGTCTAGAAACAAATGGATTAAGGATGGTGACCTTAATACTTCCTTTTTTCACCGTTCCACCATTATTAGACGTAGGTCTCACACTATCCATACTCTCTCTGTCGGATGGGTCCGTTGTTGAGTCTACTCCTGACATTCTTCGTGCTTTCACTTTTTTTTTACAAGAATCTTTGGAAAGATGACCAACAGGACATGCCTAGCTCCGATTCCTGGCCACATCTCCCCGCCCTTGATAATGAAACCTGGCATTCCCTCACCAAACCCTTTACTCGTGATCAGGTCAAGGATACTTTGTGGAGTATGCCTTCTGGCAAATCTCCTGGTCCCGATGGAGATCCTGTCGAATTCTTTCGTCATTACTGGAATCTTGTTGGGGAAGACATTGATTTAGCTCTCATGCAATTAAAAAATACCTGTAATCTTCCGGGGCAAAACAACTTCTAGTCTATTAGCAAGCAACTTGGCTAAGAGTCTATAAAGAAGGTTGCCAGAGCTTCATGCTTCTCCTGGACTCACACCCGTAGCACCTGAGAAATGAGGGCTAAAGTTGGTCACTTTTCAAGGGAGCCAGATGCATTCTCTTATACTTCCCTATTCCGTCCATTGATTGACACTCGTCTGCTCCTAATAAAAGCCCTTCGTCTGACTTCGAAAGGCGCACTCAAGAATGAAAGTTTAGACGACTATTAGTTATGGGGCAGAGATCCTAATCGCTTACAAGTTCTTGCACTGCAGGAAGCATGTTGAATACCAATGCAAGCAGCACTGAATAAGAAGATACCAAATAGAATGGAGTCCCCTATTAGAGATTCTGATTTACGATATGATGCACCTCTCTCTTAAGGCTTATATGCTTATGGTCCAGACCTTTGATATGATCTCTTATCAGGAAAGAATTCCGGTTTTATAAGAGAGGGATTCGAACCCTCGGAAAACAAAAATGAAAAATGGCATGGGAAAATGAAAGTCTCATATATATTCTATTTAGATAGAAAAATGCTAGAATCAGGTCTGATTGGACCAAATAGGGGATCTAGTCGAGATGAAAGAAGATAGTAAAAAAACTAGGATAAAAGACCTTGAGGTATATGAATTAGTATGTAATCTACTGAATTCAATGGGTTTACGTATAAATGTAAATGAAAGAGAGGGGGGTCATCCTGAGCCAACTCCTCTTTTTTACGAAAGCAAACAAATAAAGGTTCAAAAAACGCGAATCAGCATGAAAAAAGAAAGGATAGGTGCAGAGACTCAATGGAAGCTGTTCTAACAGATGGAGTTGACTGCTTTGTTATAAGAATTCTTCCATCAAACCTTCCATGAAGACTAAACCTATAGGCATCTCATAGGGTAGGAATACGTACTGAAATACTAGATAAAAAGAAAAAGATTCAGATGAATAATGAATAAGGACCCAAATCCCTACTTTGTTCTATGTTCTATTTAGATATATCTGAAAAAATGGAAGAATTCTTGTGAATTGATCTCAAAAAGATCGAATATTCATTTATCAAAGCATTCACTCTATAGTCTGATAGATCTGTTCAAGAACGGATAAATTGGACAAGAATGAAGATAGAGTCCCATTCTACATGTCAATCCCGACAACAACGAAATTTTTAGTAAAAGGAAAATCCGTCGACCTTAGAAGTCGTGAGGGTTCAAGTCCCTCTATCCCAACCCAATTCTCGATCACGTTGGGCGGAGAATCCAATCCTTGGGTATGGATTGCCTTTTGCTCGTGAGAAAGCCTCGATTCTAAGTCAACATAAGTCTGACTCCTCTTCATGAATCCAGTTGGAAGTGACGACACGGCATTGATGGTCAGTTTTGTGGCTTAGTTTCAGCCTTGTTTAATTGACCCAAATATGCTTGCTTTAAAGGACTCCACTTTCTTGAAGATAGAGCTGAAAGCATAATAAAGCTCGACAAAAAACCTACCCTCAGCTAACACAGATCCTTTGCCTATGCCAGTTCACCGCCTTCCATTTGAACTCATTTCATTCTTGAGATTTGCAGCTACGAAGGAAAAGTTCTTGTTGTAAAAAAAGACAGGGTTTAAGCGACTTAGGACTCTTTAGACTAGTGAAATGAGCTTAAGAGACAACTTGACGAAAAAGGGGCGACAACATGGAGCCTTATTCGATTACTACATCGTATCTGCTTTACTTTCTCATCTCTTTCGGGTAAGTCAAGATAAGAGCTAGGGCGTCAGGCGATAGTTTTAGGAGCTAGTTCAGACTGCGATGCTGATTTCGTACTTTGGAGAAGGGAAAGTCGTATGCAGAAGAGAAAAAATGGGCAAAGACTCTTTTGAAGGTTCTGAAAGAAAGCTGTTTTCTCTATATAAGATATTCTTTGTCCTAAGAGTTGTCAATTCAATCCGGATACTGACCCCACCTCTTTCTCGTTCCCATACGACATCCATTCCACTGGCTGTAAGCTAAGGTACGAATAGATGGGTTGCAACTCACCTATTTAAGATCGAGGTTATGTAATAAAACTCCCATCATCCCGGCTTTCACGTAAGCGCTGGACTGACTTAATCCTTCGCTCATCAAGATTCATGCACCTAAAGTCAGTCTTTCTAAGCCTATAGAGGGACCCAAAACCAACTCAAATAAATTAGATTAGTATATACAGATAAGGTAGGTATAAATCGATGCACACATCTGAAATCTTTTTAGAGGATTTCAGACTACTAAGGTGCATCGATAAAAGACAGATATGGTACGTATGGGTAATGAAATTCTTTTTGGAGAAGGAGGTGCTATTGGTAGAGATTCGACGGCATATGTTCTTCATGACATTGATAAGGCAGCCAGACATAGGAATAGAGATGAGCAGCAGGTCTTCTTTGAAGATTACCAGTCTTGTAGTAGTGATGTGGAATTGATTTATGAAAAGCATGCTGACGATACCGAGGGAGTGGCTTCCTCATCGGCCTAAAACAATGCCATCTTCATACCTCAACTATGGCATCTAATATCTCGAGACGTTTGCTCCTGTGGCCAAACTAAACGAAATTCCATACGACTCATTCTGTCAGTAGTTGGAGCCGGGTAATGTTACGGCGAGGAATCACGTAGTACGACAAGACTTTACGAAATGAGGAAAAGAAGTTAGCGGATTATGATGCCCTGAGCCCATGCCTTGCAAACGATTATTTGTCATTAGACTTAAGCTTTGCTGATAAATTAAAACCTTGTTGAGCCACGCCAAACAACGGGATCGTACTCACTCTTCACTAATGGATCGCCTGGAGTTCTTTTCTCGCCAGGTGGAAAAGCGCTACCAGACCCTCCCCAACCTTTTCATTCCGAGCCTCATTAGCGTGCTCGTCTGCGAGCTATGCTGGTTCTGTAGAGTAAAGGCGCGCAACAACTGCCTTCTTCCACAGTAGCTTCCTCTCCATCCTGAGGCGAGTCCACAAAGAACATTTTTTCCATTTCTTCTGCGTCTGTTGATGATGCTGAAGCAGATTTCACTTCAATTTCCAATCTTACGGATGTTAAGATTTACTTCCTATAATAAGAATAAGAGTTGCGAGATAGTCGAGAGAAGAGACCACTACCAATGGAAGACATCACGACTGAAAATCATCCAAGTCTCAGAAGGTGCGGATCAAGAAGTCTAATCCGAAGTATATGCAGGCCGACTTTGCAGATGCTGTGTCACTTTCACAGTGTTGTGTGTCCGAGATCAGGAAAGGAAAAAAACCTTATTCCGGGTGTGAGCCATAGCACAGGGACTGAAGGTAGGTCGGCTAGTCTGGTGCGAAACTGGTATTTCGATAATCTTAGGAGGCTGTAAGATGTGTTTCATGAATGAAGTGAGATCCTCTCTCTCCTTCTTCCCCTGCTCTGCTCTTAGAAATAGAGTCAACCGATGCCTTTTAGTCAATTCACTTCGCTAGCACCGTCTTCTTCCCTCAAACATCTGCAGATCGGCGGAGTCGTTCATTTCTCTGTCGAAAGAGAAAAGGCGAAAAAGCCAACCAAACCAATAGGTATAAAAATCTTCCATCGCAGTGAAAGCATAGTCACAAACGGATAGGGTAGGCCAAACTGAACCGGTCTCGGGAACTCAAATCCTGACTTGAGGAGATTGGATAATAAAGGCTCTATAATAGGGAAGGAGAGAGAGGCTTTAGGCGGTAACATTAATGAAGATGCCATTATTTAGATTGTGCACCCGAACTAATTCATCTCATCTGGTATAGCATTTCTAACTGTCATTGAAGTACGTGCAAGCAGACATGTTCAAGACCCTTAACTTCTAACAAGGCTGCTATTCCTAACAATAGAGTCATGGACGCCGGAGTGAATGCTGCGTGCTCTCCCGTAGGTGACGATCGAAGTCCAATGGCTGAAAGCACTCGACGAAGAGGGTCACGTCTTCTATTCTAAGCGTTCGGTAAAGCAGTAAGACAGGAATTTGAGACAAGAAAGCAAGTCTCCGGGGACTTAGGCCACCTATGATTCTGATTCAAAGTAGTTCGAACGAGTCCATCTTGCTGGCACACGGGTAGAAGAATCCAGATAAGCTAAACTCCATTCCGATAGCCAGGGGAATCTCTTTCCAAATCTCGTATTATAAGTGGATTCGATGGAATCAGATCGTTTTTCACAAAAAGATGATCGAAAGTCGGCTCTCGTTTATTGCTTCCTATGACCTTTCTTCAACCTAACTCCTTAAAGAATTCGAGTTTTGGCTTCATGGATAGATTCGAACTAGGCGTTCTAGGGTTTAAGGAAGACCTCTCTTTTGGTCTTTCAGAGCCACAGGTGACCCCGATAGAATGGCTCTACTACTTAGCGAATGTGACTCCCCTGGGAAGGGATCTGCGGTCTGACTTCGATTTGACTTCAAAGAGGAAACTACTGGAAAAAGAAAGAGAGAAGCGTCAGTCGCTTAAAAATTGATGTCGTTTTCGACTGTTGTGGGCAATTCGTCGCGTCACGTCTTTTTCGTCCGTTTTCGCTCTTTTTTTATTGATACTATGCTTTAATGCGCTCCAACACTCTTAGTACTGTACCGTTCTCGCCGCTACCTTTAAGCCTTAGCCGCGCTCTACGAAGACGTAGTCTGCTGACCCCCGTTTAGAAGAATACCCAACACGGGATTTCTCTTTTAGCTCCCTAGCTTATTCACCGCCCTGCTCCTGAACTTTCAGACATGTCCTCGCTTGTTCGAATAGGCTTGCCCCCTCTTACAAGATAGTTAACACCTCGGGTAGCCTTGGCTTTCGCTTCTCTTTCCACAACCCTACCAACTAATAGATGGGTAGATTAGCCAAGAGAAGACCTGATTTCTATCTTTAATAAGAAATTATATGAATCTAAAACTGACCCACCCGCCTTTTTAGAGGCGTATTCCTCAGCAGCGGTTAAAAACTGTGATTGCATTGGCAGCAGACATATTTATCCTACCTATTGTCACTGGTTTTGCAAAACCTTCTAAACCAAACTCGTAGGTTGTTGGCCGGCTTCCGGATAGACTTTCTTACTTCGAGTGGAAACTGTCTTTCCCGAGGTGCAAAGGTGTATTCAAAAAGGGAGACTTACTTTTCAATGCCCAGCATCCATAGTGATCAAATAAGGCCGAGGAGACTCCCAGTCTTTGGCTTAAAGGAGGATCTACCTGTCGCCCTTCATCATTGATATTTATTTGTGGAGGAGGCTCCCCTGGGAGACCCTATAATTGGTATGGATGAATAGACTGCCCTTTCACGGATCGTCTTTCCCTTCTCGTTGTAAGGATGGACCTTGGTTCTAAGATGATTGTTCCATGGTAACTGGCATCTTTTTAGAATGTGACGCAACCCGTTAAAAGTCAAATGAATCCACTACTGCTCCTGCCAAAGCGATTGGTGGTGAACTTCGTACTGGACTCCATTTCTATGGAGTAGGTTTCCTCTCTATTAAAAAGAGCCGGAGAAGCTAAAATAACTGAATCAAATCGAAAGTTGTGGACTTTTTGGGGAAATTCCCTCATTTTCGGCTGTTATAGCGCAGTATTTCAATGATTATTGGAATGCTCGTACGCGGCTTTTCTGCCTTTCTTATCGCTCGGTCTACTCAAAAAAAGAGCAGGCCTCACTCCAACCATACAGAGATAGATTTGAGGATTGAATGCTTGACTGGGACGCTACTGTCGCTTATTCATATTGATTTAATGCTATAACGAACTCCCTTATCGCTCAAACTAAATAATTAGTCAAACTACAAGCAGGTTGTCAAAGGAATAGGACGGGCGTAGATTGGTCGATTGACTCTCATAGCGAATGGAGTCTCGCTCTTCTTATTGACTCTTGATCGTTTTGAATCGACTTCTTTTAAGAAATGGAAAAAGAGGGTTCCCCATCCCTGGGGATGTACGGCCTGCGGGAAGCGACAACAATGAATGAAAGTCAGGCTAGATCCCTTCTCGTATGAGGAAAGCGAACCCGAAACCTGCTCCGCTGAAATGCCAACAGCCCGAGATCGGACTTCGTTAACAACGGATTCCAACTTTCCCGATGTAGTTGACTGACTCTCTGCTGCACGTGAGCTGCCCTTCCTCGTTTTTCATCTAGTTATCCCGGGTTTGTCGATTGAGGGCGAGGTAGATCCATTGACAAGGTCGGATAGGTATGCTATTTAACGAAGCTCTGCAAGACCATCTAATTACGGAAGACCTACTTTACCGTTAAAACAAGATAATTAGTGGAATAGGTCCAAATCGCGCTTTTAACCTCCAATTTGTTGTAGAAATTTCTTTTTCTTGCCGTAAGCAACCTCGAGTTGCCCCCACTTATACTTATAAGGTGGGATGAGTAGTCCAGTTACCCAGCTCTCCCAAACCTGTTGCCGATGGTGGATCCGGTTTCCTATGAAAGAGCTTCCTTTCCCGCTCCTGTTGCCTAAAAAAAGAAAAACTAGCAGAAAAAAGCAGATATACGTGAAACGAAGACCTACCAGCTACAACCGCGTATCCACGGAAACTCCCGCACCCTTACTAATAGCTTGACTTGTACGCGGACCTATACCTTACTTCCTAGATAAGATCTCGTTTACCTACCAAAGAGGGACTCCTACCTTGCGGAGAATACAAGCCTCAGCATCCCGTTCGACAGGCATAGACGCAGAGAATTTCAGATCGAGATAAAAAGAAGACTGCCAAGCTAAAGTGATGCCTTGCTCTTATCCTGTCTTCCAACTAAGGGGGAGCTTGCGACCTAGGGAGGTACTTTCTTTTATGCGAGCGAGTGGAAGAATGTAATGAGCTGTTAGCGGGTGGAAGATATGTAACGAGCTTCAGCTAAAGGCCATCGGACTACGTATGAAGGGCTTTCTGAAATTTCATCACAGATGTAGGAGGAATGAGCCCATTCTTTCCCGGGCTAAGCCTCGTCCAAGTCCAACCGCATCTGATTTGGGACCACGACCTACTCATCGATCCAATTTGGGATATTTGTTGTGCTCGACCTCGAAATGATGCGATGCCCGGGCGCAGCTGCATGGGTGACATTGAATCAGAATCGCGCAGCAAGGTAGCTTGCTTACTCTCTTCCCTCTTCAGAATCATTACGTAGGAATTGTTAAGCATCCGACACCACTTCTTGACTTTAAAGACCAATCTTGAATTGCTGCATAGCACGAGAACATCTTCTCTCTTCCATCTTGGACTGAATTCTCGTAAATTGCTAAACAAATGGCTTTGACCTTGGCGATACATTCTTAAAAGCCCACTCCGATTTGCTCTAACTTTCCAACAAGGTCAATCGCCTCTGTAGAAAATGGAAGATTCCGGACCTATAGGAAGATGTCAGAATCGGTCCTCTTCTTCCGCGCATCCACCTCAGGCCTACCGGCGCAAACAAGTATTGGAGTATGGTATGGTGGCATCAAATTAGCCTTGGCTCTAAGCCGTAAAGTGTGAGCGGGCAATGAAAGACTCATTACAGTAACGCGACTTCCTTGGTTCTACCACTGGCACACCAGAAAGACTCACTCCTCGAGGCTAGGTTCCGAAGGAAAGGACCAACTCACTCTATTGCTGCGACTGATCCTGCTACTGCCATTTTGGCTCTTAGTGCTATTATCTACTCCAATAGTGGTTTTTCTTGGGAAGAAAGGTTGTGCAACAAAGGAAGATTGCGATGTCATCCATTGCAGCTGCGGCTAAAGCGGGGATATCTTCCATACGGCTCTATTCCAATTCGTCACATCCGGAATGCTTTTCTGCCGGTTATTGCTCTGGTTACGAATGCAATCTATCTATGGCAACAAGCCCTACACCGACTCGCCCTTTCTTTCCATGGTTCTTGGTACAGCGTGGGATTGGGACCTGGGTCTCAAACCAGACTTCTCGGACCTATTAGTCTTTTGTTGCACAACCTCGGGTATGACTCGTATATTAAGAGAATTAAGAGAAGGTTATCGGACGGGACATTATGAAAGCGGCATTCCTTCCCTCCGATTGGAAGGATTCACTCCATTTGATAAGAAAGAATAAAGAAGAGAGGACGCAAAAACCTTTGACCGTATCCGAAACGGGGAGTGGGGTTGTCAGAATGGCTACTGGACAAGGATGGTCCTTCGACCTTTTGGCACGGAACCTGGGACACCGCCCGCCCCCGATTCGATAGATTTTCCTATATTAACCCAGTGCTACCGTTTACTTCGGTGCTATTGATGCATGGGATTTGAAGGTGAACTACCAATAGCCCTCTTATCTGTCTGAAAAAAATGATTAATGGTATTATGCCTTTAGTAGATCCGCTGGATCATGTCGGTTTTGCTCTGATGCGTACTGGCCGCCATCAGTCTCTTCGGCCGGGTAATCCTTTAGTACAAAACTAGGATTGCTTGCTCTACGAGCCGCTGATACACGAGTCTTCTTTATAGTCTTCCAGTAAGAGTGCCAGTTACAGTGGTATTGCAAAACAAAAGATAGGATAAGTCCGAAGGCGGACCTTGTATAGTAAGCTTTCTTGCTTCAGCATGTGAGGGTCTTTAGACGAAGAAATCCAACGAGTGACGTGCGTAGGCGCGCAAGTCTAGCCCCTTGATCCGAGGAATCCTTACCTCCGGGCTTACTGAGACACCAAGGGAAATTCGGCTTTCCGATCCGATCGTGCTATTACCCGAAATGCCTTAACTAATCTTTCTAGGCCCACTCCTGCGGGCGTGGTCTAATAACGAATCGTAAATTAATACACTTTCGGGGCAAGAGCAAGGCATTCTCATAAAAATGTAGTTCCCATTTCCTCGGTGGAAGAAAGAATGGTTCACATCTACAATCAGAGCAGCACGGGAAAAGCCGATGGAAGTCCAAGATGGTGGTTTTTCAGCCCAAAGATTGAAGGAAGGGTCGCGGATGAGACAACTGTCTATTGCTCGTATTCATTCAGTCTATCTTTCCAGTGAAGAATAATTGAGATATAAGGCATCGCGACAGTCAGAGACCAGACTCGTGCTTTGTTTACGACCGGCTTAGATAATAGGGAAAAGACTGCTATGCATGCACCATAGCTCCGCGTGCTCAATTTACTATTGTAATAGTCTTGTTTTCTTTCAAAGGCGCAAGATTACTAGTACACGCTGACTCTCTATCGCGTATCCGAAAGGCTGGCAAATTCAAGCAAAGACGAGAATTTAGTCAAAAACGACCCGCTTCGCTGACCAATCCTCAATAAGATAATTGTCTTTGAATCAGATCGGTTCTAGGCTGACCCATTCGGTGACCAGTGCTAGCGCGCATCCATGGTAAACTCGGACTTTTGGTTCGAAGGGACAACCGGTAACTTGAATATTGAATCCATATCTTCTTCAATGAAGAGATTTCGTATTCTTGGACTCCTTTCCTCGAGACAATGGTACCTATTTCAGTTGATGGATGAGTAGGCTTCCAGGAAAGACAGACGATTAGATATTGTTCCCCACGTCCGCAGTGATCCAATATGTGGCCTTGGACCAAGAAAGAAGAGGGAAATTACAGCAGCGCTCCCTGGATACCCTATACTAAGGATTTACTTAAGTAAAATAGGAGCATAGTGGTTCACATAGTGAACAGACTTAGAAGCTAACGCCTATTAAGTCAGTCTCCGCCCGAACTACTCAAGTGAGTCCTTTTACACCTACTAAAACGAACTATAGCAGGTTCTGCAAGAAACCGAGGAAGTAGACGGACAAGTAAGCTAGTACACACGAGTCAAAGAGGCTAACACTCCATTTTGTTCCAAACCTGCTCCGTGTTTTTGGTTTTCCGGGGCTTCCGCTGTTTTTTACTTGAGTTTTGGGGTTAGTACTTCACTCACAGGCTCTGGGTTCCTTGTTAGCAGGTATCACAACGAACTATATGCTTATCCTAAGATGCGCGTCTTGGGCTCTTTTACCTCTAACTAGAAATCTCGTAGTAGAAGAAGAATAATGTGACGCTCAAAACCCCCATGTCTTTCTTGGTTGGACCAACCCCACCGGCGATTTCCGACAAGTCTTTCCTCATTTTTCGAGCAAGAAGCAGAACAAAAATCAAGCTTTCTAAATGAGATTGAGTTCCACGCAGGCTAGAAAGATGCTATTTGCTGCTATTCTATCTATTTGTGCATTAAGTTCGAAGAAGATCTTAATCTATAATGAAGAAATGATAGTAGCTCGTTGTTTTATAGGCTTCATCATATTCAGTCGGAAGAGTTTAGGTAAGACTTTCAAAGTGACTCTCGACGAGAGAATCCAAGCGATTGAGGAAGAATTGCAGCAATTCCTCAATCCTAACGAAGTAGTTCTTTTGGAATCCAATGAACAACAACGATTACTTAGGATCAGCTTGCGAATTTGTGGCACCGTAGTAGAATCATTACCAATGGCACGCTGCGCGCCTAAGTGCGAAAAGACAGTGCAAGCTTTGTTATGTCGAAACCTAAATGTGAAGTTAGCAACACTTCTAAATGCCACAAATTCCCGTCGCACCCGTCTTCAGGACGATCTAGCCACAGGTTTTCACTTCTCAGTGAGTGAAAGATTTGTCCCCGGTTTGACGTTAAAGGCTTCTATAGTAGAACTCATTCGAGAAGGCTTGGTGGTCTTAAGAATGGTTTGGGTAGGAGGTTCTTCAAGATCGAAGACGAATAGAATCTAATTCATGTTCATGTTAACAGAAGAGCGGATCCAATACCAAGACGACTTCTTTCTCAGAAAGTGCAGCAATTGAAGAATTATGGGGTCTCATGCCCTACGAGTAAGTCCCAAAAAGGACCCGCGAGAAGCCTTTTGCACCAAGCTAAGGAATGCAAAACTCGGCTTGGATCAAGGTTCTGCAAGAAATAGGAGGGGCGAACAAAGGGTCTTTAGACTAAGTCAGAGAGGAATGCTTCGATTAGTACCTCATGCACATAGCAATATGATGGAAGTCATGAAGCCAGGCTTAGGGAGATGCTTCTTAGTGGCATTCTTTCATTGAAGCAGGAAAGCGTAGATGCATTTAGAGCAGGGATTAAAGTAGGAGGGGGTGAACTAACAATCAATCTATTAAAGAATGGCCTTATAAGCGCTTATCCATCTCATACTGTTTAAACTACAAAGAAGGGGCCAATGAAAAGCTGCTAAGTCCTATCTCTCTACTAATCCCTCTAAAGAAACTCGTCTTGGCCTATCTAAGCAGGTGAAAAGAATGTCCCTAGTAAAGGTTTCGAAGAAAACATGGGCAGGCTCGGAAAGGAATGGACTAAGCACAACGCACTAGGAAGGAATGGAAGAGAAGATCGAGACGGCGCATAAGCTTGATCTCGGATTGAGGGAATGAAGTCACCTAACCTATAAGAGTAGCAGATAAGGAAAGACAGGTCAAGAAGAACAGGTGCTAGGCGTAAAAGAAGGGCTCGGAAGGCTAACTCCTCAGACTGGAAAGCAAGCTACTAGCTGAGAAAGCCCTAGGCTTAATCATTTGAATTCGTCTCAAAGCAAAGGCAGAACAGGCAGTTTCACTCCCTCTCTAAGGGGAAGTCCGATCTCATACTGTTAGTAGGGGCCTATTCCCGGTTAAGTGGAACTTTTGGATGATAGAACAAGGGATAGAAGGAGATCTTTAACTTGGCACGCTAAGGCGTATAGGCTGGCACAAGCGGGAAAGCGTTGTCTATGATGCTGCTCAGATGCCGATTGACCGATTGATATGATTAAACTCCTGGTTGACAGGTGCGGAAGTTAAGAGTCGTAGATGGCGAGGTTAAGAAGGAACTGCACTGTCGAAAGGCTAAGATGGCGAGGGGCGGGTAATAAAGCATCAAAGAATTCAACCCTAGGCCTAGGAAAAGAAGCCAATGACAATCGTTCTAGCTGAGACTGTTGCTATCTCAATCCCTCGATCAATCGTTCTATTATATATGTGCCCCTTCTCACGCCTATCTAACTCCTAATCACGCTAATCCCTAACAAAACAAGGGGATTTCTCCGCTCATACAGTTTCAGGTTCTAATCCAAGACTTTTCTGATTGGCCTTCTAACTGGACTTCTCGGATGTTGAGAAAGAAAGGCTAAGGCTTCAGCCTATGAGATCAATCTTATAAGACTTCCTGAGGTAGAGCTATATGCGGGATATCAGCTTAGTTGAAGGCAAGGAGCTGACTAAGCGGTATCGTACTAACCGATCAATCGACAGGGCAGGTTGTGCAACAAATGTGAGATAGTCTTTGATTTTATGAGGTACGTCAAGAACTCTTATTATTGGCCTATTAATAGGTAGAAGAAAAGGAGTACTACCACTCGCGATGAAAGATGAAAAGAATGAGTTAATTCGATCAAGCTATTGAGAAGGCAGAACTGGAACCACTTCTCGGGGGGAAGATTTGAAATCAAGCTCGCCCTATTAAAGAAGTAAAGAATGCCCCTAACGCCCTAACTAAAATCATTCCCTCGTATTAGGCCTATCGATCAATCACCCAAGTCGAAGGCTTTGCCGGCAGCACTAGTTCACTTCAATCAGAGGAAGATGGGTTCAATCAGTAGGTCCCTCTCAAAGAAAGCTTAAAAGGGCGCAAATCCCATCAGAAAGTCAAGTGAAAGTACGGGTCCCTCATATAGTCAAGAAAAGAAGGAAGTTCAAAGCCAAAGATTGGACTGCCCAATAGAAGTAGTTCTATCTCGCGTTGGAAGTCCCTATTAAATTAAAGGCTCGCAAGAGGAAGCTTCTAAGACTGAATTGCCCAATGACTTAGCTAAGGCGGATAAGTAAGCACTAGCAGGAAAGCAAGCTCGGGAAGGCATACAGCTGCGCACCAGACGGGTTAACAAAGAGCGCCTGTACACAACATAACAAAGCTTAATCTCCGTCTCAATAGACGGAACCAAGGCAGTTCCATATCGAAATCGATAGCCGGAGAATGGCCCAATGGTTTCTTCCACCTCGGTCGGCGAAAGGTTATTCACAATGTTAAGAATCTCCTCCTCAGCAGATAGTCTGACTTCGTTGTCGGCTTGGATCGTAACGATGCTTCCTTTGTAGCGGAATTCCAAACACTGATGATATGTAGAAGAGATTGCCCCACCCCAGCTTGATGAGTCTCCCCAACAATAGATTGAAGGTTGCCTTGATATCTAGGACATGGAACTCTGTCATAAGGCTGAGTGGACTCACTTGAAGATCAAGTCTGAAGACCCTTGCAGCTCTCTTCGAAAGAGAGTATGCTCTTCTCGATGCAGACGATGGAGTAAGGAGAGATTCTTTCAAGCCGAGAGTTTGGACAGTTGAAAAAGAAAGGTTCTGAAAGAAATGACATTTGTCGAGAAGTGGAAAATCGTGTGTATACAATCCTCATTGTGTATATTGATCAATTGACTTCTTTCTTTTTGCCTTCCTATCCCAAGCTTTTGTAAATGTGTCTCCGGGTATTCCTTTCTCATTTCGTCCAACAGAAGGTTCTGAAAGAAAGGCTATCAATTTTTCTAGAATACTCTTTTCTTGAATATCATTCAAAAGAGTTTCGCATTGCTTCGTATTCCACCAATTTGTAAGCCAAGATTCCAGACTTTTCGTAAACAAGAGAGAAATCCACCAGGGTAAAAAGACTATAGATGCAAGATAGAAAAGTGGAAGAAATGCTTTCTTTTTGACCATCTTTTTCATATATTAGTGTATTGTTGAATTAAAAAAAAAATCTCAATGCACATCTCTGATGTGAATTTATCCAATGAAGTAACTTAATATTATGTAAGCTTATGATG
>JAOTRH010000025.1:13754665-13772470 GCA_034768845.1 Heliamphora exappendiculata | reverse complement strand
CCCCAAAAGAAAATCCCTCTGCAACTTCTCTAACCTTTTGGCCCCTAACACCAGAAGAGTGTAAAGTGACATGAAGGACATCAAAATGTTAGAAAGGGTACTCTTTATAAGAGTAAGATGGTCCTTAGAAAGATTATGGCGCTTCCACTAGCCAACCTTCTCTAGAACCTTTCCAATACTTTTGTCTCAAATCGTTTTCGCCTTGAAAGACACCCTAAAAGAAGGCCCACGTAAGTGACGGGAAGATCCCCAAGATTACAACTCAAGATACTCGTCAGTCACTCTACATCATGCACTTCACCAATCGAGGTAATCTTTGACTGGATAAATTAACTCGAAGACCTGATACAGCCTCAAAATAAAGAACACAACGAAGACACCAAGTGAGTCAGGCAGGCTCTACACCTGCAAAAAACAATGCTTCATCGGTATATAGAAGGTGTAAAACAATCACTAGACTTTTGTGCACAGCACCAACTAAGTAGGCTCTCTTCATATATTATTCAAAGTTGATTAATGAAAAGTTGAGTTTAACGTTAGGGCCTTGTGTTGGGGTTTCGACCCTTTATACGCTACCCTTCTTCCATCCATTGTCCCTCCATCCCTCTGCGTGCTGCATCAATTTGGTATCAAAGCTTAGACTCGAGATTCCAGCTCTCTTGTCCTCTATTTCTCCCTCTTTCTTTTGGAACAAAATCCTAGTCAAACTGCCATCGCAATCACAACATAGTCATCGTCATTGACTCCCACTCAATCACGATGTAACCTTTACGACCCAACAACTTTGTTTCATCCTCGCCACTTGCCCTCTTGTTGAAGCATCACCATCGTGAACCCTAGCACCATTGCCGCAACCATCTCCATCACAGTGACAAAGCCGACCACAACCAACGCTGGCGTTGTATCACGCCATTGATATCGCCAATCCTTTTTTCCCCGCTGCCACCTTTCGACGCCACCGCCATCACTTACGACATTAGTCCTCTCCCATACCCCAAATCTCCCTCTCTCCTCTCTCATTTTCTCGCGTCAAACCCTAGTTCTCCTACATTTTCCGTCTTCTACAACAAGCCACAAGGAAGAAGACAAGCCTAACCAGACCCAAAACCCAACAATTTTGACCTTGAAATTATAACTCATAACCTCAACACATTTGAAACCTGAAAATTTACCCATCCCCAACCCATCTTCTCCCCCAACCTACATTCCTATTTGACCCGTAACCCAACCCAACCCAACCCTATTTGAGTTTAAGGTGCGACTTTACGTTAGGGTTTCAACCCATTTTGCGCTACATTTCTTTCATTTGTTGTCCCTCCATCCCTCCGTGTGCTGCATCAACAGGACTCAAAATTGGCTCAACTTGTCAATGCTACACGTCTCTGAACCAGTAAAACGCTTGGATCTAAATGCTAATGATGTCCACTTTAATTTGAACATCCTTTTTTGAGAAGCCATCGTACTAGACCTCTGGCCCTCCATACCAACCTTCACGTGCTTAGCAACTACAACAACATCACACATCTTCGTCATCTCTAGCTTTGACACCAGCACTAGAGGCACGTTTGAAAGGGAGCGACGTTTATAACCCAGTAGCAGTCCCATCGATGCCCAAATACGAGACTCATTATAGTACGGACCCCATCCCACTATAACCACTGTCTAAATGTATCTACTCCTCCCTCATACCTTGATCCAAGCCCATCTGAATGCTTCATCCCTGTCATATACATGCCAATCTTTATAAAACCACTGCATAAATCACTAATGGCCTAAAAGACCCTAAAGCCCCAAAGATGTGCTGGCAAAGCCATGACTCTGATTCAGCTCAAAGGCGAACTCTCGCTCAGTTTATAACAACCGAAAGTCAACCATCTGTCTAGGAAAAGCTGGTGCCCATCAAAAACCCACTCCTCAACTAAGATACGAACAACCTCCATTGTAAAGAGGAGGACAAAGAAATAAAACACTATTCCTCAATCCAGCACTTCTACATCAACCGACACCAACCATCTACAAGTCACCCAAGCCTTGAGAGAGCCAGCTAATGGAATGGGATTGGTGTTGCCCCGAACAAGCTGACCAACTAGACAACAGCGAAAAAATCTTCAGTGGCAGCTATGGAATCAAGCACCACCTCTAAATCGCAATCTAGCTCCCAGTTACACTCACTACCACCTCGCCCTTCGGTCAAGAACATAAGCCGATAGCCTTTAGAAAAGAGTTGTGCTCCTTCGACACAATAGTTGGGCCACCATGATCGAAATCCAACATCACACTCACGAAATCTCTTCAACTATCACCTAACCTTGAATCTAATACACACAGAAAATATCTTAGAGGAAACCAACACCGTGATCTCGAGAAAACTCCCAACTTTATTCTTCTTACTACTGCACACCATCACCCTAGAATCATGCTACCATGTGCCCACCACACCAACACCCCTACAAGATTTGGTGGCCTCTACCATCTTAATCGCCAACCAATCCACCTTTGGCATACAAAACCAACAAGCTCTCCGCCCTCTCCCCATCACATTAAGCTGACTACCCTCTAATGGACAAATCAGAGTCTTTTGATCACCTTGATATTCTAGATCGTCTTGTATGATGGTCTGATCTATTCCAATCATTTCGATCGTCTTGTATGGCGGCCCAATCTTTCCTGGTCTATCTCGATATCGTGTAAATGCTTAGGATTCGTGTAATAAGATTGGCAGCACGCTTCGAATTGGCAAAGCATATAGTTAGGGTTAGCTAGAGTTGTGATAAAATACCAAGTCTACAGTCTCTAATTTGCTGATCTTCGAGTATAATTGTATGCATTTAGCTAGACCTTGGCCACACTAGAACATACCTTGCAGACCTAACTTGAGACCATTTTCATTTAGTGCTTGATAAGTGCTCACATGATATAAATATCTTGTTTTCTCACTTATAGGACTAAGCTCCCAAAACCTTATATAGGCCCCCTTCTTAAGAGATGCTTCCTTTGACTTATGATATCTAATATTATAAGATCTCTCTTGTTCTTTTAAAAAAGCTGGCACACTTCGTCCCATTATCCTACTTGGCCGTTGATTGTGGAGCCGATCGAGACGAAGATTGAGAAAAGGATTCTCGTGGTACAATGTTAATCAAAGGAGAATGACGAGATTAAAGCAATTGGGTGGGATATCAACCACAAAGAGTGGTTGTGGAGAGGGTCAGAGTTAGGTAAACTGTTTTAGCCTTGTAAGCACTTATGTCTTACACTTTTGTGCATTTGAATCAATAGTGGATTTGTTTTTGAGCTATTAGGGCAGTGATTTTTATCCTTAGGGAGATTGCTCCTTGAGATTTCCACGTAAATCTCTTGTGGGCTTTATTTTATAATTGTGTGGATTGATTATTTTAAAAAATAAAATTGTTCAATTAAATTAGTAAGCCTTTCTTGGTTTGGCCAACTCACCCCCTCTATAGATTCAAATCACTATTAACTCTGAAAATTTAATTTGGACTAGCACAAACATGTAGCTCTCCATCATCTTGAGTATTCTAGCAAATTTAAAATCCTCCCAACTTCTTTTACCATGAATGCTTGGAATTTGGACAAGGGGAAATGGATTAACATATTTAGCTTTAGTCGTAGCGAAATTATTTTGAAATAATTTATGACAAATCCCGATCCAATACAGGTTCTAACAAATTTGACAAAATTTTCTTTATTTAAGTGAGGACCATAAGGGAAATACTTGAAACTGTATACATCAAAAATAAATGGAGCTATGTTGCAGCACAAATACATATATTCTTCGTATTGATGCCCATACACTACAACAGATCTCTCCACACCTAGACCCATAAATTACTAAAAGTCCCATTGAGAAGGTAATTTGAAAAGGTGAAAATGATTAGAAACATCATATACGAAAGCAAATCTAGTGAACTCTAAATACATGAAGATGCTATAAAAGACATGAAAATGTAACAACAGTTACAACACTGCTTCATATAAACTAAAAGTCCAACACAAGATTGATGGAAACAAACAGAGAGAGAGGGAGAGAGAGAGATGCCTGATGGTGATAGCAGTACATTCAGAGACACGGATTACCTCGAATTAAGTGGAACCTTTATCTTTTTCCCATCTTGCTGGGCACCCATGACAGATGAATCTAGCTCCACAGCACCATTATTGACACGAAGAAACTGCATGAAACTTATTAGGGATAGCTTATGGCAAAGCCAAATAAAATGAAATAAAAAAATCTTTCAATAGATTCATAGTTTATATATTTCATGGAAGGGCACAAATAATGAGAATACTGGGACAATAGTGCTTTGATTAATTTAGCATGAAGGTCCGTTTGGAGACAGATTGGGAGCCCAGAGCCCAAAAGCATTTAGGTCCCAAACACAATTGTGTTCAATGCTGACAATGCAATTATACGTTTTCCAAACTTGGAAACCTGAGTTATGGCATAAGCAGTCTGTGTTGTTTGTTGCCATAGCACTTATGCCCCTCACCTTCAATCCATATTCCATATTACTCCTGAACTAAATGAATAATTAGCTGTAAGGAGCTACCAAAAATTTGAACTCCAACCAATTCTGTAGCCCAAGCTAAACATCAAGCTTTTACTTGTTCTTGCTTTCATCAACTTAAATATACTTATATTACTTTACAATTCACAAGGTATTTATGAATGTGTCGATATAGGTGAAAATCTTTTCTTAGTTTTTCTACTCTGAAACATATATGATCGTTACCATAATTGTGCATGCATTTACCTCATCCAGTAGCCCCTCGTATGTTAACTGGGAACACATAGGAGTAACCATATCCACCTGCATTTAAGTTAAAAGAGATTTTAAGGCAAAACATCAAAATAATAAAAATAATGTTAACCAACCAACTGAACATTTAATTAAGAATTTCAAATTTATGCCAAGTAGAACATGATGAAGGATCATTACTTAAATAACATCAAATGTTAATAGCAGCAAGGTTTGCAGGTAGTTTGGACACAAAGCCATAATAATTTGCCATTGTTCCAGGGTGCTACGATTGCCAATTGTTTCAGGCTGGATGGAGATATAGTGGTACTGGATATCTGATTTAGCAGAGATGTTCATGATTGGCAGATGGACGCGGTTGTGGACTTCATACCTCTCCAATAAAATACGGTAGGAATGGGCAGGAGAGTGGATGAGGTTAGATGGCCTTGTTCTGGGTCGGCAAAATTGAGAGCTATTTGGAAAGCTGAAGACCCGTCTATTGTTACCTTTTATGCTTGGAAAATAGCATTTGGGAAAAATTTTAAAGGAGTACAATATGAGGAAAAGAAGAAACTAGAAAGATCGTCCATAATTGGGGGTTGCACATGCCAAGACACAAAGAAGGTGTGGCTCGTGTCTCTTCTATGATTGATTGGGTGTTGTGGTATGAAAAAAGAATCATTCAATAATGCCCATTCCTAAAACAAATAAATAAAAAAATACTACTATGTTATACTATTGCAAGAATCAATTTCGATAACATAGAAGAAATGACTGTGGACTACAGAAAATCTCCATAACAAAGTATAACATGAATGGTTATACTAGTGTTTAACTGACATGCAAAGAAAGAAATGATACCTCTCTGTCCAGAAGAACTAGAGTATTTATCTCAGGCATGCCCATCTGTACTAAGAAACAATTACGATTATACGACTATGGATAATGTCTTAAACATACAATTTTCTAGACTCGGATGAAAAGGAGTTGAATGATGCATAATTACATCGGATGAGTTAACAGGCTCTTCCACTTGCATCTGTTCCAGAATGTCCACAACACGTACTGATGCCTTGCCTTTGGCCCTCACGTTTGGTATCAGTCCAAAAGAAAACTACAGTTTATGAACCCATGAAGAACTGTTTAACTCGCATACAATTTGATGGGGTACAGAGATAGAAATATACAAGTATATTTTTTTAACAATGCCTCTTTTAGTGCTCAGTTGAAAATAATACGGTTCAACTTTGCATTTTCTATTAAATTATTTAAGTAAACAAATCATCCGAACCTCAAGCTTGTGAATTGCCTTTGCTATATGCCAGAGAGAGCTCATATCGCCATCAACAGCACATTCCTATCAGGCACAAAGTAACAACAGTTAGATATTAGAAGCTCGAGAGATGAACAGACATTCCTATCAAGCACAAGGTAACAACTGTTAGATATTAGAAGCTCAATAAAAACTAATTTTGGTAAGTTGGCAAGATGCAGTTCGAAGAAAAAAATAACTTACTTTGAAGGCAATGTCAAGTTCAAAAGATAAGACATCCTCGTCCAAAGGAAGTATGTATAACGGGTACTCCCCAATCGTCACCAAGTGATGAACTTTTTCTTCCTCTAGTAACTGCAGAAGCGACAAACGAAGATATATAATGCATAGAGTTTCACATTTTTATGAGAAATAGGTTTAGATAGTTGAATATAATGGTACGAGTTATCAACTGATCAAAGACCAAAGAAGCTTGCCTTCTCACACGCAACAGAACGACGAGGAACAAAGTAAACAAAATACTCTCTTTGAAACCCTTTTGAAACATCGTTATGAACATGTGAGCAAATGAACTTCATCAACTCAAGCTGACTTCGGACAAGGTAGACCATTTTTGGGCATTCAGTCTGAATTAAGTCCGCATTAAGATGCCACAATTCAACCCCGTGCTCCTGCTTGCAAGTAGGCATTAAATTCTCAAATCTACCAAACAAGGAACCTTTTTGAAAAACCCATAATATGGCACTATGGCTATGTTTGGTTTATTGGAATGAATAGTGAATAGAATGATGATTCCATCAGAATATCCATTCCAATATTTGGTTAACCAAAAAAATGACAAAATGTCAACATCGAAAGAAATCACTTTTTCTTCATTTAATGGAATGGAAATTCTAGAAATTGTCATTCCACTCCTGTGCAAAATCACTCCATTAAACCAAACACTACCTATTTTCTTTATTTTCTTTATTTTATAAACAATTACACATGCGTAGTATAAAGTGAACGGGAAAGAAAAGCATGAATTTCGTATCAAAAGCATTTAATTGCTTAACAAACTTTAAAAATATATATATATAACGGAATCAAAAACAAGAAGATCAAACAATTGGAAAAACCGAGTTGGAGAGTGATAATTACCTTGAGAAGTGAGGTCTGAACGATCAAAGAGAGAGACCCTCCAAGCTTCGGATCGATGACCAGACACTTCTTTCCTCGAATCTACGAATTCGAACAAAATTTAAAATAAACTAATTGAGGTGAGAGTAAATATATGGTATAAACACGTTCATATACTAAATTGGAGTGCTGTGTATAAGATTGAACTCACATTTTTTAGGATAGAAATCAGCTCCTTCTGAGATTGATCTCTAATTTTCACAAACCAACCAAAAAAATGACAAATTAAAATGATTATGGTAACTGAAAATCAAATACGAACTGTGAGTGCGGTTGTGGACGTACCTAATTAATGTGACGTTGATAGGCGCGTTGTCCAGATTTGGAATCTGAGCCATTTCTGTGTCTTTTTTTCTCTTTCTCTCCCTCTGAACGTAAACGAAGAAGACGATGGATGCTTTCTAGTCTCGGAGCTTCGAATGGGCTTTGGATTTGTTCGTGGGCTGACATAGGTCTTTGTTTGGGTGTCTAAAAAGGTTTAGCATTTAACAGGTTTAATTTTTTTTAGAAAAAAAAAAGATGAAGACAAAAACTAAATTATTTTGAATTTTTTTTAGTAATTTGTTATTAAAATGTCTAAAATATTTTTATTTTTTATTTTTAAATTTTAATAATTAAAATATTAGCATAATTTTTTTATTTTTATAAGAATAGTTAAATTTTTGAACTGGGAGTATTATAATTATTTTATTCAAAAAAAAATATTAAAGTATTTGGGATGTGTATGAATTTTTTTTATTAAAAGTAAGTTTAAAAATTTAATAACCTTTTAGATGAAACAACATAATTTAAAAGCTGATATTTAAAAAAATCAATTTTTAAGAAATGCCAAACAAAGCCGTAAGCCAAAGGTTATCATTTCTTGTTTGGATTAGGTGTAGGTTGTAGAAAGCACAATGGGCTGGGCTGGGCTGGGCTGGGCTGGGCTGGGCTGGACGGGTGGGAATGAGATCTGTTAGGTTTTGTTTGGTGTAATGTTTATGTTTATTGTTTTTATTTTTATTTTTAAATTTTTTATAAATTATAAATAAAAATATATTTGATAATTATTTTTTTTCAAAAAAATATAAATACTTTTCAAATTTTATTAAATTTTTGTAAACAAAAGAAATTTGTTTTTATTTATTTTGTAAATGAATTTTTATTCTTTTTTTTTTTCTTTCACCGCCTCCGACTACCTTTTTCTGGCGACCACTATCAACCACCTCTCTTTGACCTCTACTTTCGGCCACCACTTCACCTTTGACCACTATGGCCACCGCCTTCTACTACCACATACGGCTACCGTCTCCGACTATCACTTTTGATCATCATACTATCTCTTGCATCATTACCAGTTAACATTTTTGGTCTCCACCTCTGATCACCACTTTTTAAATATTTCTGTGCAAAATATATTTCTTTTTATTTATTGTAAATAATAAACAAAAACTGTAAACGTTACCAAACGAGGCCTTATATTTACTCTTTATTTGATCAAGATAAGAGTATAAAAAGTATGGAACATTACCAGGTAGGGATATATTGGAAATAGTTTTAAAATTTTGAGAAAGTAATATTAATTAGAATTGTAGGTACTATAACAAATAAAAATGATAATTGATAAATTATTATAATTAAAAATATAAAATGTAAGAAATGAAAAAACGCATAGATAGAGAGATTTTCACAATGAGGCGAGAGAGCATATAGGCATAGGAGAAACTATTATCCTTAATAAGTTGTCCTTGGAATCAAGGGAAATAAAAAGCAAAAAAAAAGTATAAAAATACTTAAATTTTAAAGCAAGTTATCAAATGTTCCTATTAAGAAATCTCTATTTTGTTGTTTCAATTTTTGTCCCATTTTAAGTTCGGTTTCCCACCACCTTACCACATTTGATGCTAACACACAAACACTTTGTTTCATTTTTTGTCCCATTTTAAGTTCGATTTCCCACCACCTTGTCACATTTGATACTAACACACAAACACTGTTAAAATAAATTAATAAACATATAATTAAGGCATAACTTAGTAGAATTCGAACAATTAGATTGACGTTTTTATACACCGATCAATATGTATATATGTATAGATAGAGAGACGATTGGAGGTAGTTTTTCTTCGGATATTTTCAAAACCTCCCCAAGAAGAGAGAGAATAAAGGATAAATTTTTAAAGAAAAAGTTATTGCTAGAATTTTAATGAATATGTGAAAAAAGCCTTGAAAGTACATTGTGTGAAAATATATTTAGTGCATACCACAGTGAATAAAACCATTGGGGAATATTTTTTTTAAAGAAAAATCCAACAATAGAGTAGTGAGCAGTGAGCCTACAGCTTCAAAAAAAAATTGTGAGTTAGAGAGAGAGCTACAACTCACAATAGATAATATGTTAGGTAGTGTGTGACAACAATTCTCTCTTAATTTCTTTCGCTTTTTTTTGGTAGCATATTTTGATAAAAATAATGTAAAATATTTTATATTAAAAGACCAAAAATAATTTACATAAAAAAAGAGTAAAACATTTTTTTGTATCAGTTGAGAAAGATGTGGTAGCGATGGTAGAAATTGTGACAATGATGATGAGGTGGCATAGCTGGTAGTGGCGATGGTGATGGTGGTGGGTGGTGGTGGTAACAATGGTGCACGTGTATGGGCGGTGGTGGGGGTTGTGATGGTGGTAGTCTAAGTGGCGATGGAAGTGATTGCGGCAGGTGGCAATAGGGCGGTGGTGGCAATGGCAATGATTGCGGCAGGTGGCAATAGGGCAGTGGTGGCAATGACAACGATGATGGTGGTGTTTAACAGTTGTAGAAATAATAACAACGACAATAGGGGAATAATGGTGGTAAGAATAACAGTGGTGTAGGTGATGGTAGCAATAGTTAAATGACAGTGCTAGTGGTGTTAATAATATTAGTAATGAAATATGGTGTTTGTGGTGGTGTGGATAATTGTGAGAGAATAGTGGTTGTTATGATGGAGATGATGGTCGTGAAAATAGTGGATTGTATTAAAATAGTAGCATATAATTTTGATTTAAGAGTTCATAATTTTTGAAAACAAAATTCTTATGTAGCAACCAAACACCGAAAATAAAAAAATATTTTCTAAAAATTTATTTTAAATCAAAATATTTTACACTGAAATAAAGAGCCCAAAACAAATTAAAGGCATAATTTTTGGGAGAGAAATCTTATCAGAAAATGTATTCAGTCAATTCATCAATATTTAAAAATATTTTACCTTAAAACAAACAAAACCTTAAATAATTTTTGAGAGATAATTCTTATTAGAAAGGGTAATCAGTTCGCTTCTTCTCCTATTTTTCTTCTATATGAAAAGTGGCAAGGACTTAAAATGCTTGTTTTTCCCAAAAATGGGACCATTTTTCTCTACTCATCAATAGCTCAAATTAAACTTTTGCCATTTATTTTTAATTGTTTGTTTGCTTGTATATTTTTTTCCCATTTACTGTTAAGACTTTAAACAATTAGTTGCCCTCTTATACTTTTACTTCTATGTTTAATTTATTAAGATTTGAACATAATAAATCACGTTAATGATTTATGATACTATTACCAATTATTTGTCTACATAACTTGACATCTATTAAGCATTCGTTTGGATTAAAGGATTTAGAGAAAAAGTACAAAAATTAAAAAAAAACAATTAGTTATAATGTTGTTTGGAAAATTTTTAAGAAGATGAAGAAAAGTAAACAGGGAGGAAATGATGAGAGATATTGTTTATTTTTAAGAAGTTTTTTATCCCTTCAAAATGGGGAGAAAACAGATGAGAATGAAAGGGAATATACTATTATTTTTATAATATAAATTATAATTTTTTATATTTATCTTGAAAGTAATAATTTAAGTTAATATTATAAGGTTATAAAAGTAAATAAGCATTAAACATGTCATTTCCCTTTATTAATTATTATAATAAAAATAACAATAATTTTTTGTATATATTGAATAACCAAACAAAATGAGAGATAGCTCCACCATTTTTCTTTCTTTTCATGTCCTTCATAACTAACACTTTCGTTCACTCTCACTACCTTTAATTCAAACGAAGGCTAAGTCTAGATAAAAAAATTAACAATTACTTAAATAAATATATTTTACAGGTTCTATTATGGTTAAATAGCATTTCACAAGTTTCATAAAAAAATAAAATAATATTTATGATCGACAATTATACACCACTCGAGCTTTCTATATTCAAAAAGTTTGACGTGTGTCACATAATATTTGTCAAATTTTGTAGAAAAATAATATTCATAATTAAGTTTTTTATTCTCGCAAGTCTATTTGCAACTAACAATGAGATTTTATATTGTAAATTGCATTAAATATTGCAATATCACAAAAATTATGTTCAATACTCATAAATCTCACAATAATGTAGGAGATGGACAATGTTTACGAATAATTGTTATATATATTTTTATTTTTTTTCAGGCCCAATTCCCTTGCAAGGTATTATCTATTATCAACATTTACAGTTTATTAAAAATAATTGTATGATAATTTATATTTAGCTCGTGCATAGCATGAATTTGACACTATCTATAATCATAAAAGCGAGAAGGCAATTAATGTCTCTCTTACATTATACTTAAGCCTTTTTAAGTGAAGAAGCCCCTAATTCGAGTAGTAACGTACTTGATAAACTCCTCACTTAATTGATGTTTGATTTTAGACATCCCTTTCTTTCTAAGTCCATGGTCTAATGTATTAATAAAAAAATAAAAAATTGATGAACAATATAATTTATAGGCTGTTTACTATTTTTCATCAAGTATAAAATTTTTTAATTAACAAGATCCATTCTCATAAAAATTTTACCGCGTAAGATTCTTTTGGAACAAAAATACAATGGAACAAATAAATTTATCTGTACCTTTTCAAAACATGTATAAAGAATATAGATAAATTTATCTATTTTTTTATTAAAAGTACGTGTAAAGAATACAGATAAATTTATCAGTCTTATTAAATGAACGTATAAAAAACACAGATAAATTTATCTGTTTGTATTATCTGTATTGATATGCAAATAAATAAATTTATCTGTCATGTATAAATGAGCAGATATATAAATTTACATGTTTACATAGTAAATAAATAAATATTAAATAGATAAATAGATAAATTTATCTGTATATAAAGTATTTTTAAAAAAATTAACGTAATTGAACTTTACGTCAAACATGATAACTTTTTGTGAATAATTATTACGTACATTTTATTTTAATTTTTAAAGAGTTTTTTGATAACATGATAGCTATGATTAAAATTTATCGTTAATTAAAATTAAATATATGTTAAAAATCGATATTATCACGTGAGTTGCACGTGCATGGCACTAGTTCTTGTAAAAGGTTCACAATTCCTTAGTATCTCCCTTTTCTCCCAATCTCACCTTCTCCGAAACCACACCAGAAAAATCACAGAGCCTAACCAAAACCTCCACCCGCCACCGCCGCACCACCTCCATTGCCTGAACCAGTAATGGCGATAATGGCCGCAGCGGTGGCTTCCGCCGCCGCCGCCTCTACAGCCCTCTCCTCCCTGCAACTCTCCAGACCCTCTTCTTTCACCCGCACCCGCTGCCACCTCCGCACTATCACCTCCTCCCTCTCCCCTTCCCGTCCCTCCGCCGCCGAATTCAACATCACCTTCGCCCCCACCAAATCCAAGACCCAAAAACTCAGATCGGACTCGGAACCCAACTTCTCCGACGACCTGGGCCGGCAGCTCTTCATCCCATGGATTGTCCACGACGAGAACGGCAACCTCACCCTCCAGACGACCCCGCCGGCGCGTCTTCTCCACGAAATGGCCAATGCCAAGACGCAGTCCACGAAGAAGAAGAAGAAGAAAGAGAGCTCGAGCAAAGCGGCCGCCGCGGCGTCGGAGCCCAAGCATTCGAAGGCTGCGCGGCGGTTCTATAATCAGAATTTTAGAGATCCGCCGCAGCGGATCAGTAAGGTTCTTGCTTCTTCTGGAGGTAAGATTATCATGTACTGGTTATGTTTATCTGTATTTTGTTCATAGGATATTCGCTTGAGCGCTGTGGCGAATTATTATATTTCTCCATGAATTTGATTCATTCATACTTTGTGGGAGAAAATAAATTCGTTCACTTGACAAAATTAGAATCCTTCATACTTTGGGAGAAAATAAATCTGTTCACCACAGATGGGTGAACAATAATCACTCTTCCATTAGTTTAAGCCTCCATTTGGCATATCTTAAAAGTTTATTTTTTTGCCAAAAAGTCAGCTAGGCTGTATGACATATCTAAAAAGTTCACTAACATTTTTTTAAAATTTCTTTTTAAAGAAAAAAATTTATACACATTTCAAATATTCGTAACTATTTTTTTAAAAATAAAATGACTATAAAAATCTCAATTTAAAAGTCAACTCTATTTTTAAAAATAAAAAACCCGTGCTATTATTCTTGTAGTGTTTGGTATTGCTGAAACTATTAGCTTATAGATTGTAGCTTGTAACAGAAGTAGTGAGTGCTAGGTAAAATTTGTAACTTATAGCTAAAGTAGAAGAAAAAGTAATTATAAGTTGTAGCAAAAGTTATGAGTGCTTGGAAAAATTTATAACTTATAACTAAAATTAGTAGTAGAAAGCTAAAAATTACTAGCAGTAGTTTTGCCAAACACCGCCTCTAAACACTCTAATTTAAAAACAAAAGATAAAAGCATATTATGCATTTTAAAAAAAGCCAAAAAAAAACTATTCTAAAAATATTATCTCAATGAATCTAACTTTTTCCTCTCTTCCTGTTTTATAAAAACCTAAACTTCTTAAAAACTAGTTTTTTTATACATCCCAAACATGGGCTAAACCATGGCCTCCACTGCCATGTATGATATGGACTCTACCGTTTGAGAGTGAATATTGTTCACTTAACTTGGCTGAACAAGATAGCCATTTTGGATGTCATTTACTTCTTATATATCCATTAATAGCTATAACGATATTCAATTTTGACTCCCTGTTCTGTTTTTGCTTTCAAAGGAAAAAAAAAAGGAGAGTTAAAAGTTTTGTGGTTAGCTAAAGTGGCATGAGCTCCTAAAGCCCACACCTACCCAGTGTTCGAATCTTGGATTGGCGTTTGAATCTTTGGGTCTCCAATCCCGGCCTACCTACCCCAAAAAAGAGAAAAAAAAGTTATTTTGGAAGCTTGAGTCCGGGTTGCACCTTAAATGAAATGTTTGTGATTGTATATAATCTATTGGTGAACATCTCTATTTTCCGAATGACTCGGTCTCTCTTGTCAGTGGCATCAAGGAGGAGCTGTGAAGGACTTATTTTTGAAGGACGGGTGACTGTTAACGGTGCTGTGTGCAACACACCTCAGGTCCGAGCCGTGCTGTACATTTTTTTACAGTGCTTGTTTAAGATGCTATGTTGACGTACTCCTGTTGTTGGAAAAACTAAACAAACCACACCAAAATAAGCCTCTTGTCTCGATTAATTGGGTTCGAATACATGACTCTTTTTTTGGTCTCTTTCAACTTTCAAGGGCTATATATTCAGTTAGGCTCAATTGTTGTTGAAAAAACTGCAAGAGAGTTACTATTTTGAAATCCCAGATCTACTGTATAATAGTACCTCTTTCGATTGTGGGCAGACTAGAGTTGATCCTGCAAGGGATGTAATTTATGTCAACGGAAACCGTCTTCCTAAGAAATTGCCTCCCAAGGTCTATCTTGCCCTGAACAAGCCAAAAGGGTTCGTCATCCCCGTCTAATCTGAATTCTTTCTCAAGTTCGAGTTTTGAATTATTTACGTACTTGTGGGGTTAATGTGTTTTACATAACAACAGGTACATATGCTCGGCTGGGGAGAAAGAGACTAAGCCAGTGATGTCTCTATTTGAAGATTATTTGAAGAGTTGGGTGTGTATGGATTACATTATTGCAACATCAAATATTTTTTGGAGAAATGTTGGCACTTTTTTTATACGTTCTGGATTTTGGCTTTGGAATTAGTTATATGAAAAGGGGCTTTTTTCAGGATAAAAGGAATCCAGGACAACCAAAACCAAGACTGTTTACTGTTGGCCGCCTTGATGTTGCCACAACTGGGTTGATTATTGTGACAAATGATGGTATGTATACTGCTGTATCTGACATCAGGTGTGCCAGTACCAACATGTTTCATAGCAATGGTAGAAACTGAATCATTTTTGTTTTCACGGTTATTTGGATTGACTATAGAAGTTGAGGGGGGTTCATCTAAATCTCGTTGCCATTCATTTTCAGGGGAATTTGCTCAGAAACTTTCACATCCTTCTTCCAAGTTATCGAAGGAGTAAGGTTCCTTTGTTCTTTTTTTATTCAAAATCGAGCTGATTTTTTATATTCAACAGTTTGAAACTAAGTTCTTATGTATAAACTGCATAAAATATTTTTGCAGTGCTTCGTGATGCCATATTTAGTGTCTTCATTTGGATGGTCTCTAAGTTAGTAGGGGACCCACTGTTTTGTTGATGGTATTTTTTTCTGGTGAATAAGAATGTCACTTGTTCAATGGCAACCCCTAGGACTCCTTTTACGGCATCTACTTTTGTTTGTATGTATTGATTCAATTGCTGTCTCTATCTCTCTCTCTTCTCTGTCTCTCTGTCTCTCTTTGTCTCTCTCTCTCTCACACTCTCTCTCTCTCTCTCTCTCCTATACACACACAATTGTGCTGGTTATTGGTACATTTTTGGTTGTGTGGGCATATTGCCGTGCTAGACCGTGTTCTGATAAACTATTTGTGAATGCAGATACATTGCAACTATAGATGGTGTGGCCAATATGCGGCACCTAATTGCAATCAATGAGGGAACAGTCATTGATGGCATCCATTGCACCCCGGATTCTGTGGAGCTACTTCCACAACAGCCTAATATATCAAGACCTAGACTTCGTATTGTGGTACTTTTATGGTTCTTTTCAAGAATATAGTTATTATGTTATATTCAGCGAATCAGCAGTCTTATATAGTCACTTTGTTTAGGTATGTATTTATGTATGTACATGACAACATGTCTAGGATGTTTCATCGTTGTTCCCATTGTTATTATTATATGACTGTTCCCAATGTGGGAACAGTCATTGATGGCATCCATTGCACCCGGATTCTGTGGAGATACCTCCACAACAGCCTGATATATCAAGACCTAGACTTCATATTGTGGTACTTTTATGGTTCTTTTCAAGTATATAGTTATAATGTTATATTCAGCGAATCAGCAGTCTTATATCGTCACTCGTCACTTTGTTTAGGTATGTATTTATGTATGTATGTGTCAAGGATATTTCACCGTTGTTCCCAGATTGCTGTTGATGTTTATTCCCAAAAGGGATAAGATTGTTGATGATTTATTTGATATTAGTATTTTGGTTAGTCTCACACATAGCAGCAGGAGTATGTACATTGATTTGATGAAGATGAATGGATTTTTGTCCCACCGAGTCATCTTCATTAAGGAAAACTGGGCGAATTCAAGCAAATAAAATCTAGTTAAACGACTTCTTTCAAATCCACTAATTTGTATGTTTAGTACCAGTAAGGTGAATAATAAAAGAAGGCTGCAAGTCACTAAAACCTATCACACCCATTCTGTATATGGTTTTGGAGGTAAATAGGTCCAAACGAGTTTTGGCGAATCCTGAATTCTGTTTGATCTACTTTTAAGACATTAAGTGTAGTGTTAATTTTTCTTATTTTCTGATTTTTTATTTGATATTTTGATTTTTTATGAGAAGTGCCTATCAGTTCAAACAATATTATAGTGATAAATACTCCACCTGTATTTTCCAACCTATTTCCAGATTTTGGATAAAAGGGGAAAATTTTTCATAACTAGGCAGATTTACTTTTATATTTTGATGCTATATATGTTGTAAGGATCTAAATCTGAAGTTCTTGAAAGGATTGCCTATCATACTTCTGGTCTCTGGAGAGATTTGCCGAATATATGATGAGCCTGAAAAGGAAAACAACCATTAGTGCTGTTCGTCCGAGGTGACCGGAGAAACACTCCGATGGTAAATTCAATAAACGGGTTGACTGATCCCATTCCCCTAAAACCTGAGATTTCCATACTGTTGTGATTGACATACCAAAGTTGGTATGTTTTTCATTCATTGAGTTCGGCTTAAGCACGGTCTTTCTTGGTTATAAAAATGCACGTCTAATCATGTCAGCATGCTTCCTCCTTGTTCGGCCATGATGGCTGTACAGAACCCATTTCCTCGGCTCGGCAGGTCTCCTTGGATATGGATAAAATGGGCCGGGTATGGATTGTTTGGCCGCTCCGGTCTGTTCAGTGACACCTGGACGAACAGGGAACAGTGGGCTTGTAGTCTCTTCTATCTTTGGTGGTGACCTAATTGATGTTTAAGCTCTCATTCGTGTGTCATGTGTAATCACAGATTCTTTCACTGTCCTGTTGCTTTGGCCTTATAGTGGAGGGTGCTTTGTTTGATTGAGGTGGATTAGGCGAGGGTTCTAAATAACGGCCGATACGTAACGGATCGGCCGTTACGTATCGGAATATTGCAAGGCCGATCCCGTTA
>JAOTRH010000025.1:13721508-13754565 GCA_034768845.1 Heliamphora exappendiculata | reverse complement strand
TACTCTCTTGGCGGTGCATATGTCGGCGATATGTGAGCCATCGTTCTAGATTTACACGTTGCAAAAACGTGTTAGTTTCTTATGGTATATTGTATTATGTTAAAAATTTTAATGTAGAATTTTATTTTGACAAAAAAGTTACAAAATTTAATATAAATATTTTAATGTCAATTCAGGAATTTTTATGTTGTTAGAATTTTAATAATATAGTCCTAAATATGCATTTTTAATTTTCACATTTATCAAATTTTTTAAAAAGATGTAATTAAGTTTTTATTTATAAGGTTTTATTATAAATTACATATTGAGAGTATGGCTAATTATTTTTATTTATTTTTATAATAAATTGTCAAGTAGTATGTTATTCAAGAGAGCTTAATTAATTAGGACGAAAAATTATAGTTGCTACGTGCCTTGTTCTTATTAGTTATATGGTACATGTTATTACAATCCTAATACTAGACTGATAGCTGTTATTATATGCAAACTCTGCAAATGATAGATGATCCTCTCAAGAATCCTGAAAGTCAAGCACGCACGCTCTCAACATGTTCTCCAAAATCTGAATAGTCCTCTGAAACTGACCGTCAGTCTGAGGATAAAAAGTCGTACTAAAAGTCAGACTCGTCCTCAAAGCCACCTGAAGACTCTGCCAAAAGCGCGGGTCTCGATTAGAAACGATAGTCACCGGTACTCCGTGTTGTTAGACTATCTCTCGAATGTACAATCTACTCAATCAGTCCACTAGGTCTCTCACTCGAATGGGGAAGAAGTGCGCAAACTTCGTCAACCTGTCCACTATAACCCAAATAACATCGTGCTCCTTTGGCGAGCGTGGAAGTCCTGATACAAAATTCATAGTGACATTCTCCCATTTTCACTCAGATATAGGCAACGACTGTAATAATCAAGCAGGTCTCTGGTGTTCCACCTTTACTTGCTAACAAATAAAGTATCGAAAAACGAATCAAATCACATCCCTCTTCATTCTTGTCTGACATAAATCGTGATACATTTTCGTGCCTCCCGGATGCACTACAAGACGTGAGTGATGAAACTCATATAGCATCTCAGCATAGCACGACTCTGGCACAAACAATCTCCCTGACAACCTTAAACTCTGGTCTGGACTCACCACCCATCTTGCTGTGTCTATCCCATTAGCAATGTGGTCCCGTATCATCTGAGCCTCTTGATCAGTCCCCTGAGCCTCTAACACACGTGCAACCAATGTAGGCTGCGAAGCTACAGAATATAAAGTCGCACCTTCCCCTATCCCCCTGAGACACAGATCAAACTCTTCAATAACTCCAAGCATGTCCCACTCCCGTATAGCCACAGAAGCTAACGAGCCATGAGATTTCCTGCTAAGCGCATCTGCTACGACATTTGCCGTCCCTTGGTGGTACGGCAAATCAAAGTTGTAGTCTTCTAATAACTCCATCCATTGCTGCTGGAAAAGATTTAGGTCTTTCTGTGAAAATAAGTATTTCAAGCTCTTGTGATCAGAGAAAACCTCGAAATGCTCACTATATAGGTAATGCCGCCATGTCTTCAAAGTGAAGACTACAACTGCCAACTCCATATCATGAGTCGGGTAATTTCTCTCGTGTGTCTTCAACCGTCGCGAGCCATAGGCTACAACCTTGCCTTCCTGCATCAACACACAGCCCAAACCATCAAGTGATGTGTCGTAATACACAGTATACCCCAAACCTCGCTATGGAATAATCAGAACGGGTGCACTGGCCAGTCTCCTCTTCAGCTCCCTAAAAGCTGACTCACAAGACTCGCTCCATACAAACGTGACTCCCTTCCGCGTCAAACGCGTCATCGGTGTTGCAAGCCTAGAAAAGACCTGTACAAACTGTCAGTAATAACCCGCTAGACCCAGAAAACTAAAGATCTCAAAAACATTCCTTGAGCGCTACTAATCCGTCACTACATCAGTCTTCGTCGAGTCTACTGATACCCTATCATTTGACACCATGTGTCCAAGGAATCTCACCTCTGTCATCCAGAACTCGCACTTCTCGAACTTCGCATACAAGCGATGCTCTCTCAGAATGTGCAAGGCGACATGCAGATGCTCCTCATGCATCTCTCTCGTGGGCGAATAAACCAGAATATCGTCCACGAACACGACCACAAAACTGTCCAGGTAGGAGTGAAAAATACGACCGAATGGCATGACCAGAAGCTCATAGTGACCATAGCGAGTCCGAAAGGTGGTCTTCGCTATGTCGTCATCCCTAATCCGCAGCTGATGATACCCTGATCTCAAGTCAATCTTCGAAAAATAGTGCGATCCCCTCAGCTGATCAAATAGGTCATTGATCCTAGGCATAGGATATTTATTCTTCACCGTCACTTGGTTTAGCTTCATGTAGTCTATACATAGCCTCAACGACCTATCCTTCTTCTTCACGAACAAAGATGGTGCTCCCCACGGCGATGTACTCGGCCGTACAAACCCTTTGTCCAGCAACTCCTACAACTGTACCATGTGTTCTCACAACTCAACAGGTGCAAAGCGATATGATGACATAGAGATAGGAGCCGCTCCTAGAATAAGATCAATGGAAAACTCCATATCACGGCTCGGTGGCAACTCAAACAGATCATTAGGAAAGACATCCGAATAGTCACACACCACAAGGGGTAACTCCTCTCGAACCTTATCTGGCGTATCCAAACTGAGAGCAAAAAAGAGAGAAGCCAAGTTCCCTCGAACTCGCGCGGCACCTGGTACAGACACCAAGCTCTCATCCCGATCACCCACAAAGTAGAACTAATCACCCTCCAGTGTATAGATCAACACTCTCCGTCGCTCACAATCTATATAGGCATGGTAGGTCGTCAGCCAGTCCATCCCTAGGATGACGTCAAATGTGGTCATGTTTAGAATGATAAAATCAAAATCTAAACAACGACCAGCGACCTCCAGCACATAAGATCTACAAACAAGGCTCAATGTCACATTCCCACTAACTAGGGTCTCCATGCACAAGGTACTACCCAACCAGTCCATTTCCAACCCCAATGCAGACACAAATGCAGAGGATATAAATGAATGTGATGCTCCCGTGTCTATAAGAACACTGGCCCATGAACTAAAGACTAGAAGAGTACCTTTGATCATGGCTGGAGTGACTGCTGCATCAGACGCAACTGGTGCTTTTGGAAGCACTGCGGTTAGCAAGAACATAAGCCCTAGCCTGTGGTAGTCTGGTCTGCCCACCATAACCCTGAGTCGATGGCTGCCTCATAGACTGAGCGAAAGTACCTCCCTCTGTAAACCTGGAAGTCTGAGCCCTAGGATGCTGCGGAGTTTGTCGCCTCTGTACAGACAAAGCAACTGACGCTCCTGTCATGCCCTGAACATTTCTCTCTCTGGGACAGGATCTACGAATATGCCCGGACTGACCACACCCAAAACAGATAGGTGGGTCTCTCGCTTGTGGCTGGATGGGCACTGAACTCTGAGCTTGGACCTTCTGCGGGCACTCAACTGAACGATGTCCCGGCTATCCACAACGAAATTAGATCAATCCTCTATGCTCTGGCCTTCCTGTCGAGGCCACTGAAGGTGTAGGTGCAGACGACTGCGGCTGATACGATCTGGTAACATGAGAACTAGGTTCAGATGACTTATGGCACTTTTTCCAATGCCTCTGGAACTGTGCATCTCCACTACCCTGCTGACTTCCGCTCTCTCTAATCCTGTGGCTATCTGCTAATGAGTTCTCTACCCAGATAGCTGCTTCCACTAGCTTGATGTACACCTCCACGTCCAGAGCTGCAACCCTATCCTTGATAGCAGGTCGAAGTCCTCTCTCAAACCTCTGAGTACACAACTCCTCAGTCGATACCATCTCAGGTGCAAATTGCGACAGATTCGCGAACTTGGCCTCATACTGGACCACAGACAAATTCCCCTGAACAAGGGAGAGGAACTCCTCTCTATAAGTATCTCTCGAAAATCTCGGGAAATACTTCTCCAAGAAGACCCTCGTAAAAGCACCCCATGTCTCATCCACAGTGGTCTTGAAAAACTTCCATCACTCTCTAGCATCTCCTCGTAGTTGGAACACCGCCAACTTTATACGCAAACCATCCTCCTCAATGTCCAGAGTATCAAAGATCGATGTGGTTACTTCCAACCACTCAGTAGCGACCTTTGGGTCGGCTCCCCAGCAAAGATCGGAGGAACCAATCGCCGAAACTCTCGCATAGCTATAGAAGCCCTTGGCTCAGGAACCCGTACACTAGCCCTGGTCGCTTCTGCCATGGCTTGCATAGTGGCAAGCGTCTCCTGGACAACGTCAGCACCGCCCACTTGTTTCTGTGAGGCATGAATGTCATCCTCCTCTGGAACCTGACCTTCTGGAACCCGATCATAAGCACGATCTCGGTCACGGCCTCGACTATGACCCTGTCCCCGCACTCCCTGTGTGGACATAATTCTATAGGAAGCAATATAAACAAGATAAGTTTTCCTACACATGTTACTACGTAACATGAACACATAATCATGCTATCACATAGCCACATAAGATTATGTTAACACATCTCACATACCGAGAAGAACTAACAAGACAGACTCATCCATTTGGATAACCTATTTAGATCCCTGCTAGAAAACATGTTGGCCAAACGCGTTTCTAACTTAGCTTCCAAATCTGTTATTCCAAACGCCGTAAGGCAAGACTTATCAATCATGAGATTCAACCTCCATACTCACATATACATAACGATCATGCTCAGAAAGCTATTAACATGTTATAAACAAACGTTTAAACACATGCAAGCAAGCATATACAATCAACCTCACCAGGTGATAAACCCCTTTTCTCATGGCACTTAGGTATTCGAACCGCGAGCTCTAATACCAAGTTGTCACGCCCCAAAACCCAGGATCACGTGAAAATCTATCAAATACCAGTTTTACAAAAAATAGATTTTCATACATTGAAATCCACCTGTTGAAATCACAAGAAAACCCAACATGCATCTCTCATAAGCAGTAAACATTTTGTATAACATGCATAAGTATATCGCCTTATGGCGTACAAAACTGTCTTCAAGAACATGCATACCAAAAGAAGGAAAACTATAAAAGTCTTTCGCCAACACAAGCATCACCAGAGCTACAACTCATCCACACCATCATCTGAAAATAGTTTTACAGAAAATTCCACCTATGAGCTGAAGCCTAAAAGAAACAGACAATAAAACTGTAAAACAGGTAATATACAATCATATAGAGTGGGAGCGTACTCAACAACAAGCCAAAAAGGTTTTACGTCATAAAGCCCTAAGTTTTCTATACACCTCTAAAATAGTTTTTCCTTCACAACTAAGCATTTAAACAATGCAAAACACATTTTATAGTTGAAGGAAAACATGAATCAAAATATCGTTCCCTCATGGAATGTACATCGTGGAAAAAGAAGAGTAAGATCCTATGTACCGACTCTGCTACAAGGACACAGGTAGCAACTATAGACTCCTACCCATTACTCTAGTCCTGAACCACTTAAGGCCTGCTAGGTAATGACAAGTTCTATACGGAGCACCACGACGTAAAAGCTAACTTTATGGGCCTGACAACCCGAGGGAAAAGAGCACCTAAACCAACATTCTTTACGGGAACTACCCCGAAAGATAACAAAGGTACCTATACTGCGCATGTTTTTGGACTTTCACCGAGGGTAACTCGTGCCAAATACATGTCATCCCAATACATCTAGAAAATTATTCTAAAAAACCGAACTATTTCACAAATATACATTATACATGTATACATAGATCCTTTCATCAACATGGAGATTAAACAAAACATTTTCAAAATGCTTTTACCGTTTTCAACAAAACGTTTCAAAACCTGAGACTCAACCCCGAAGGCGAGCTTCAAATCTCAAAAATAACAAGTGTTGAGATTTTTTACAAAACCACCATTTTCTAACAAAATCCACCGTTTTCAAGAAAACCCTTTGAAAATCTCACTACCACATGTCATACAGTACAATAAGCCAAGAAAAGCGAATAACGTGCTTTCTATCAGAAAAACAAGGCTTAAACAGAAAATACGACATTTGATACATTTTTACCGAGTGAAAATGCATACAATTAGATATAACACCCTCATAACAGCGGTAGGTTTAGAATCCTACCTCTTTGGATCAAAATCCGACACCTCAAAAATCGAACCTCGTTGGAACTAGAATCTGACCGGATGAGCGCAAAGCTAACAACGTAGATAGCAAGGATCCACAAGTTGATCATCGAAAACTAGTCTCGGGCGGGTCAAAAATATCGAGAGAAGGCTGAGGAAATGGAAAGAACTAAGGTTTTCCAAACATTCCAGGGGCTGGAATACATATAGGTGTGCCAAAAAGCCTGTTCAGTCGACTGAAGAGGCCACTTTAGTCGACTGAAGCGCCTCAAAAAATGCAAATTGCCTCAGTTCAGTCGACCGAACTCAAGAAAAGTGGTTTAGTCGACTCGGCTAAGCCCTCTAGTCGACCAAACCTAAGGTTCTTAACCTACTCGTTTCCACTTTAGTCAATTGAACTCACCAGTTCAATCGACCAAACCTACTTGGTCCAATATACTGTTTTGAGTCTCGAATTTGTATTCTAAGGCCAACCCAACAAGCTTAAACAAGGTCTGAGAAAGCTTAAAACACATCTACATGCTGTTCTATAACTCCAAAATATAAATCATGTATCGAGACTATTCATATACTGAATAAACATGTCTCATACAGAAACAATTCAAGACAACAAGGTTCCGGGTCTCACAGTGCATCAGCACCCTGTTCTTTATTTGCACTTGTCCCGATAATCCTCCCACTACGACGGGGTAATGAAATATTAGTGACTTGTTCTTCCGTTCTATTGGTATTTTCTCTCAGTTCTTCTAGAATAATTTTGTATTGGGCTTGTGATCTGTAATGTAATCCTCTTTCAAGAATTAGGCATTGGTGCTAACAATGACCTTCTGATCCTTAGAATTATAAAATAAATCACCATTCGTTCTTTTGGGATACCCCACAAAGAAACAAACTTTTATCTTCAGTTCTAACTTACTTGCGTTCCCTTTCAGCACATGTGCTAAACACCCTAAAATTTGAATGTGTTTCAGACTAGACTTATGCCCGGTCCACAATTTTATGGGAGTAGAAAGTACTGACTTAGAAGATTCCATGTTCATAATGTAAGCCGCTGTCTCTAAAGCGAGTCTTTTTAATGAATCAGCTAAACCGGAATAACTCATCATGAACCTCACCATCTCTATAAGAGTCATATTTTTTCTTTCTGCTACACTATTCTGCGGCGGAGTGCCAGGTGTAGTCAACTAGGATGTAATTCCCTCTGATAACAAGTAGTCCTTAAACTCTCTACAGAGGTATTTTCCACCACAGTCAGATCGTAGTGATTTGATACTTTTATCTAGACACTTCTCTGCCTCTGCCCTTAATTCTTTGAATTTCTCAAAGCATTCAGACTTACGGTGCATCAGGTAAATGTATCCATACCTTGAATAGTCATCAATAAATCTGACGAAGTATTAAAAGCCACCTTTAGCCCAGATTTTCATAGGACCACACGCATCAAAATAAACCAGCTTAAACAGTTCTTTAGCTCTATAGCCTTTGACTGAAAAGGGCCTCTTGGTCATTTTACCTTCTAAGCAAGACTCACAAACTTGAAGTGCATCCACTTCTAATAAACTCAAAAGTTCATTTGCTACCAGTCTGTTTATCATTTTTAGATTAATATGACTCAAGCGTAAGTGCCAAAGAAACGTTTAGTTCATTAAAGAAGAAAACTTTCTCTTATATGGTAAATTAGATGTGTTATTCATTTCAATCAGTTGCAGTGTAGGAGAGATTGGAGTATTAATATAAAGATTATCTACCAATGTACCAGGACAGATAACTCGTTTATTATCCTTAATAACCACATAATTATTAAAATAAACCAAATATCTGTTTTAAACTAATCTAGAAATAAAAACTAAGTTCCTTCTAATAGAAGGTACATAAAAGCAATATCTCAATATAAAAATTCGATTTCTACCAAAACTGAGAGTGGCATCTCCTACTGTAACTGTTGTTACCTTTGTATTATTACCCATATGCAGGTAAATCTCCCCATCACTAAGTTGTTGGGTTTCTTGGAACCCTTGCAAAGAATTGTAGATATGATTAGTGACTTCCATATCTACACACCAAGTACTGGTAGATAATACCGCTATATATATTTCCACAATCAGTGAACAGAAATTACCCTTGCTGTTCTGTTTACTGAGAAATACTGGACATAACTTTTTTCAGTGTCGTATCTGGTTACAGTGAAAATATTTGCCTTTCAGCTTTTTCACACTAGTCTGTGGCCCACTTACTACCCTATAAATCGTCTCCCTGTTTCTGAATATTTTTCTTCTTCATACCTTTCGATCCCGATGAATAACTTTTTTCAGAAACAAACACATTTTTTGGTATTGAATGAATACCATTGATAGTTAAAGATATATCAAAGTTACGTTTTCAGTCAATAAAATTTGATCTCGTAAGTTTGTTTTATTTGAGTATTGAAGGGAGTTGGTTGAAAGCTATTTTAATATTGAGAATCACATAATTAAAAAAATTCGTTAATTATGATGATCAAAACTTTGAATTCAATTTAATTTAATTTTCTCTACTATTTTAAAATTAAATTGCCGGCAACCTGATAACTTGAGAATAACATATCTCCTTGAGAGGACGTTTACATTTTTTCATAAAATCAGATAGGCCAAATCCTATTAATATTATTATCTAGGCAGCTGAGCTTGCTAAGAAAAATTAAATAGCTGACATAATTTTGGTATAGTATATAATAGCAGTGACTCAGTTGGAAAGAATACTATTATATATAGTTAAGTGTAAACCATCACATAATCCCAACTCAATCGCTTTGCAATGAACCCTTCAATTGGAGAAATGATCCACACTAACAATTATTCAGAATTATCTCTAAAGGAGGTTTATACTGGCGATAACGTAATTAATCTGTCCGTTGGGGAAGAAGGTCTTACTGTCGATACGCAGAGTTTAATTGTATCGCCTACAAACTGGTGATGGAGACCGCGGAATTTATCTGTGAATAAAATTCATCTCTCACTTAGATTTTTAAAATATTTTTGAGGGTTATAAAAATTCGTTTAATTAAAATAAATTTATTAATTTTAAAAATCACACGATCTGAAAGAATCAAATATCTTTCCGTGTACACGATTCCAAAAATAATGATTTATCAAACCATCTTTCGAAAGTTACACGATTTTAAAGAATCAAAATTCTTTCCGTGTATACAATTCTAAGGATTCTAATTTATCAAACCATATTTTCGTGTTTAAATGCGTAACAAATAAAATTTAATAAATGCACAATTTTTTCTCCATCTTTTCTGCTAAGGTAGTGATTAAATGCATTTATTTATTTTATTTTTCGTTTCACATTTTTTAAAAAATAATAATTTATTTCGATTAAACATTTTTACATTTAATTAATTCAAAATTCAAAATTAATTTTCACGTTTTTTCAAGATATCTGATTTTAAAAAAATCATCTTAAACGTGATATTTTGTAAAAAAATAAAATATCTAAAGTTTTTTTATTTAATTAAAATTAATTAATTAAAAAAATTTATTTTTATTTTTATTACAAAATATTTTAATTAAAACTGAATATTCAAATTAATTAAATTAACATGATAAATCAAACTAATATATATCATCTGCGCAGTTAAAATAAATTAAATGTAAGATAAAATAAATTCCGATTTTATGATCCAATTGAAACTTTAAAGAGTTTCATTCTCCTGTCAAAAGATAAATTTCAATGGTCCAATCTGAATCTGAATCTGAATCAACTTTCTGTATTTGGATAAACACTGTTTGCTTCAGCAGCCTTGGACTCATGTTGCACATTTCTAATCCCAATTGGAAACCACTGATTGTTATTGCTTCTGATAGGGAGACGGCACTGTTGCGGCTTGGGATATTTGTGTCACAGTGTTTCGTTGAGCGCCGCGTTTGGCTCGGCTGTTACGAAAAAGTTGCTTCAAACCCATTTGGATGTTATGAAAAACACACCAATGGAATTTTGTGCCAGCTGTGCAGCTTGGGAATTGCCGCAGGGATTACTGAAACCGCTGGAAGCTTGGCTGGAAACCCGGCTGTTTGTGCGTGTGATTGGATCAATTTTGGAGGCCAAAATCGCTGCTTCAAAACAGCCTATGGTGCTACTGGTTTGGGATAGGTGCTTGGATTTAGGCACTCACTGTTTGGCGTCGTTTGCTTGGAAATCAATGATGCTTTTGCGCCGAACATTGGCCGGTCTTGCGCCGGCGGCCCTGGCTGCTCCGGCGGCTTGCTCTTGCTTTCTTCTTTTTTTTTTTGCTTTTTTTTATTAACCAGAAAAAAAACTGGTGAGAGAAAATATTGCAAAACAAAAAAAAATTTATTTCTGCGGCTAAAACCACCGAAACCACCGTCGGTTGCAGCCACCAATCACCGCCGTTTCTTCTATACCCATTCTTATTTTTTTTTTAATAAACTAGAAAAAAAGCCTTAAAGAATATAAAAAAATTACATCAAAATCTATGTACCGTAGGCTCACATTCGATCTAAGAATTAATTAATCTAGCACGGTTAACTCCTGTGATTAAAAAATTAAATTAAATCATCATTCACGCATTCAATCAAATATGAAAATAAATAATAATCATAAAATTGATATTAGAACGCCTGCAAAACAAAGTTACCACAGTTCTAAATCTACCCGGCCCCCGATAGCCGTAAACAAAAAAAAAACGGCTCTGATACCAATTTGTTGGAGGCAAAACTGTCAAGATCATTGTTTTTGCAAATAATTAATCGATAAAAAATTAACTGGACGGGCAAACGCCGAAACGGGCTCCAGATAAAACTTTTGACGAAAAACGATCAAAATAAAATCCGTGCAACCAAAGTTAATTTAAAAGAATACCACTTGTAGATCTACTATTCAACTACGACTTGATTCTGAGTTGAACCTCCAGTCAGATCTTCTACTATATTCCCTTACACGACCCTCGAACGTAGTGTGGGCTACGATCCTTCAAAAACTCGTACCGGCAGAACCCCGATATATTTAAGTCTCGAAAGATAAAAATAATATCATAATAATATATGAGATATCGAAACTATCAAGTCTATCAGTCTCAAACTGGTTCGGCCTGTTCGCGTATATATAGGACTACAGTAGGGACCTGAGGAGTAATTATGAGAAAGACTTCAAGTGGAATACAAACACCTACTAGCAATTTCTATAATTAAAGAAAGACGTATAATGGTATCTGCAATTATGAAAAATCAACTGCTATTTCTGCAATTTCCATAAAACACTGAATTCCAGTTCATACCACTAAAGAACTATAATTGCACTTTGACCCATAATCTCAAGACTTTATTGATTGAGCTCCTGTTATTAAATGCTTACCATTTCTCTCCACGTTAAGCTTCCCAATACCCGCCAATTAAATTTAATTACTGACAATTTAATTTAATCGGCATCTTGATATTCTTTAAGCCCTTCCGCTTAACTTATTTGACCGCCGGATAATTAAATTCACCTGCAGGGTTTGGCCTGGTCAAAACATATAAGCATCCATAAGGGGGTATCGTCAATCCCGATCATTTGGGATGTGGATTCTGTCAATAATTAATATTTGCCATATAATTAATACTGCTATCCAACTCACCGAGAATATAGACCCATATAAGATCGCACCCTCTAATGAATCAAAATAACAAATATTAAATATATGCAAATCAATAATTATTTCAAGATTAAGAGGATTAGCACTATTCATAATAATTTTGGGGTGTGAATTAATTCATATAGTCAGTAGTCAGTACTAAATTAATTACCCTAAATGTCCCGTTCAATATACACAAAGTGTACTAGCACAGAGAGTCAGAACAATAGACGGCACTAATATCTGTTCCCCATATCAGCATCCTCCAGCATGACCGGTGCCCTAGATGAACCGCGAGCTGTAAGAGAATACACTCGGGGCAACCCCACTTTGTCCTCTCCGCCATAACTTGGCCCCGTCCGCCATAACTTGGCGCTGTCGGCTACCGCACCAACTGAACTGATGTACTCCCACCTGCCATCTGGGAAGTCTATACTGCGAAAGGCTGCTGTTGACCCTGCACATTCGAACCTACTGGTGTGTCCTCCCTGCTCGGCGCACTGCCTCTTTGGGGACAATTCCTATGAATATGTCCACACTGTCCACCCTCGTAGCAAACTGATGGTTCCCTTCCCTACGACTGCACTCGAGCCAAAGTCTGGAATGGTCTCGACTGTAAATAATTTTTCGCATGATGCTCCGGCTGTCTGCATCGAAAATAGGTCAATTCCCGCTGCTCCAGCCTCCCAGGCGAAGCCACAGATGGTGATGGTGCTGAAAACTGCTGTGGTCTAGATGGGTAGAAGCTAGAACCAGAGAACTTCTTCCTCTTGCTGGAACGCCCAGCTGTCTGTGCCTTCGTACCACCCTGTGATGTCCTAGCCTCCCTTGAAGCTCGAGTCTCAACCAAAGCATTCTCAACCCTTACTGCTGCCTCCACCAGCTTTCTGAACACACGAAATCTCATCACAGCCACTCGCTCCTTGATCGCCGGCCTCAAGCCCAGCTCAAACCTTATCGAAAGCAACTCATCTGTGCACTCCACCTCCGGTGCAAACCGAGACAAGCTCGTAAACCTGGCCTCGTACTACATGATGTCCATGGCCCCCTAGGTATGAGAATAGAACTCCTCTCTGCATAAGTCCCTCTTCGAAGCCGGGAAGTATCTCTCCAGAAAGACTAGTGTAAAAGCTGCCCATGTGTCCCCCACTGTAGTCCTGGCATATCTCCACCACTGGTGAGCATTACCTCTCAGCTGAAAAGTGGCAAAGGAAACCCACAACTCATCCTCCACAATCTGTAATGTGTCAAGGATCCGAGTCGTCAACTCCAACCACTCTATCACCATAAGAGGATCAGGATCTCCTGCAATGGTAGTCGGATCCATACGTTGAAACTCCTGTGTCGCAGCTATAACCCTCGCCTCCCTCGCCTCAGGCACTGCCTCCCTCTCCCTAACAGGCTCACCCCTAGCAACCAGCTGCTGGATAGAACCAACCAGCACAAGCAATAACTCCGTCGCGTCCATCGGTCCCTGGGGAGCAATAACATCCCCAGCATCTGGGATAAGAATATCCCCTTGGCCAGCACGGCCCCGGCCCCGACCATGGCCTCGCCCTCTCCTCGCCGACATTGCGTTTATATGAAAAAGATAGAATGTGAGATGCAGCACATAGCATAAACCGTATAAGCATGCTAACACATAAGCACAAAGGTTCATGCTAAACAACCGCACATACTAAGGAGAACTAATAAGAATGACGTGTCAATCTAGATAACCAACTCAGATTCCCTGATAGAAATCACGTCAGCTAAACGTGTTTCTAACTTGGCTCCCAAGTTTGTTAATCCAAACGCCCAAAGGCAAGAATATCACTCATAAGATTCAACCTCCATGCCTACATATACACATCATTCAAATAGCTAATATGCTGACACGATCATGTTATCAAACCATGTAAACACATGCAGTCAAGCACACACAATCAACCTCACACGGTGATGCAACCTTTTTCCACAGCACTTAGGTATTCGAACCTAGAGCTCTGATACCAAGTTGTCACGCCCCAAACTCTGGATCACGTGAAACACCCACAAACAACCAAACAACAACCCAATCCGAGAACATACTCTCAAAATAAACCATACATGCATTGCTTATAAACGCCAAACGGCAACATTACACGGCTCAACCGCCAAAAGCTTGCACTACACAGCTCCAACACCAGAAAAACATGTATTAAGCATACATAATACAAAAAGACAAAAAGGAAGAGTACAGCTCTTCTAACTCTCCAGCACCTCCAGATCAACCAACGTGACCGGTACCTGAAGAAAAGCAAAGTCCCACACCATGAGCCAAAGCTTAGCAGATTATAAACAACACATGCGATATAAGCTAAACATGTTTGATAAGTGAAGTGCAATTTTTGACTCTCTTTCAAGCCAATAAAATAATTTAAAAACAGTTTTAGATCACGACTCACCAGAGCCAAAAAACCATTTTTACATGCAAGAAAAAGCGAGGATAAAAACTATTTTTTTTGACTCATCAGAGCCTTGAAAACGATTCCAGTATTACGACTCCCGTAGGCCGATAATACAATATTTCGACTCCCATAGGCCGATAATACAGTTTTGAAGAAAATTGGTCTATCCGTCCCAATATGCAGTACATGCAATCCATGAAACACACACACATGGCTCGTCCAGACCTCGTTTCAGTCGACAGAGCGCACTCACTGGCTTCGCGGCCTACCTCATACACCGGCTTTCGCAGCCTACCTCATACACCCACACACTCACACGTGCATCATCAACCAAGATTTACATCTATTGGATCACAAAATCATGTAATCTATTTCATACACATATGCAAACCTAAACCAGGATTTAAAGCATATAACCATGTATCAACACGACGTTCCACAAATCACGTCACATGCATATAAAACTCGAGGTTTTAAAGCATAAACCACGTTATAGATAACAATATCATTTTATGTAATTCACTTACATATTTCGTACATGAATAAACAGAGTTATAGATGTACAAACCAGTTATAAAGCACATAGCCACATATAACCTCATACCACGACGCCACCATTCATGTAACCCGATATCCACACACTTGTACCTACGACGCCCACACGCTCCAACACGATCAACAAACCTACAAGACTCGACCTAACCGCAGGCCAACACCAAACCCACAACCGTGGTTCTCACCAAAACCTCACATCTCCCGTGCATAACATCACGCACACGATCGTGCCACAATACCTAAAACCTAACCATGCACGTCAACCCAAGGACAGCATCTAAATAAACACCCGGGATCACAACACGAACCCCTAAAACCACCACACGACCAACCGAACCCCAAAAGGAATCCACATGTATTTAAATCTTGTACTTCCCATAAATTAATCGATTAAATACCATAGGCCACCGATCGAAAACCAAGGAATCAACCCAAAACCACTAACCAACAGCTCAAAACTTCAGTCGACTGGACCCAAACCCTAGTCGACTGAAAAACACACTAGAAAACCACCAAACACCCAAGCACACGGTTCAGTCGACTGACCCCATAAGTTCAGTCGACTGAACCCAATAACTATGATCCAGTCGACTGAACCTATGAGTTCAGTCGACTGAACCCACCCAGAAACTGATTTTGAGCTATGGGTTCAACCTCCAAATCCCCGAATCGAAACCTCCAAACTCCAAATCAACACCCGTGAACATCCACACGACTAGGCCTAACACCAAGACCACCACAGAAACACCCGGCACCCGATTCCATCCACGAAATAGCTGAAAAATAGGTTTTAAGCCCAAAACCTAACTTGAAACAAACGCAGATCCACAGCAATCTACCCATTAAAAACACCCACGTTTACCCATAGCACCCTTATACAGCAGTAGAGTCTAGAATTCTACATCGGTGAGTTTAAAACTCGATGTCTCGAACCACATGCAAAATCGAGATTCGCCGAAATCAAAATTTGACCGGATTTTTGTGTAGCCCACCGTGCCAAAAGTAAGGATCTGCTGTTGGATCGTTGAAAATCGAGCCCCGGGCCCCTGAGAACTTAGAGAGAAAGCAGAGAGAATATGGAGAAAACTTACTAGAGAAGTTTTATAAAATATCTTTTTGAAAATATCTAACTCCAGATATTTATAGGCCTCCAAAATATCTTTTTTGTAATTTTTGAAATTCGTGCCACAACGGCCTGCGGCTCTGGGAACCTACCCCGCATACACGTTTAAGCCCAATCATGCATCAAAAGTATTAAAAATATGCTCAAATGAAAATACGAAACGCGCGTTCGAAAATTCTATAAAAAAAACGGGTCAGGGTCTCACAAATCTTTCCTCTTGTAAGTTCATTTTCTAACAAAAAAGTATTTAATCTTTCATACCAAGCTCGAGGAGCTTGCTTTAATCCATATAAAGCTTTTGTGAGTTTAAAAACATGAATTGGATAGTGATAATCTTCAAAACCAGGTGGTTGTTCAACATATACTTCCTCATTTATAAAACCATTTAGAAAGCACTTTTTACATTCATTTGAAAAAGTTTAAAGTTCCTATAGGAAGCATATGCAAGTAACATACGAATGGCTTCTATCCTAACTACAGGTGCATAGGTTTCATCAAAGTCAATTCCTTCTTCTTAATTATAGCCTTATGCAACTAGCCTAGCCTTATTACGGACAACAATGCCATTTTCATCTTTTTTATTTCTATATACCGATTTAGTTCTAATTATTATATGATATTTAGGCTAAGGAACTAAACTCTAAACTTCATTTCTTTCAAATTGGTTTAATTCTTCTTGCATGGCTATTATTCAAGATTCATCTTTTAGTGCATCATTTATATTTTTTGGTTTTTCATGTGAGAGAAAAGCAAAATGATCACAAATATTTTTCAAAGACAATCTAGTAGTTACCCCTCGTGAAGTCACCTATGATTTGATCCAAAGAGTGGTCTTTTACTGTCTTCCATTCATTTGGTAGTTCTTTATGCTCATTTTGATTTTGAGGCTCATGAGCCTCGATGCTTTTGCCTTTGTCCTCATTGATTTGCATTTCTTCTATTCCTTTGTTAATATCTAGATCACCATCATCTGGAATCTTGGAAGCAAAAGGATTAGCCTCATCAAAAGTTATACGAATGGATTCGACTATTGTCATAATTCTCTTATTGTACACTATATAAGCTTTATTATTTGTAGTATTCCCAAGAAAAATTCCTTTATCAGATTTTAACTCAAATTTTTTCGATTCGTCTTTGTCATTTAAAATAAAACATTTACATCTAAAGACATAAAATAAGAAATGTTGGACTTTCTACCATTTCATAGTTCATAAGGTGTTTTGTTTAAATAATATCTTATGAAAACTCGGTTCATTACATAGCAAACAGTATTTACTACCTTGGCCCAAAAGTTTTTCAGAATTTTATGTTCATTTAACATGGTTCGTGCCATTTCTTGTAAAGATCTATTTTTTCTCTCAACAATATCATTTTGTTGAAGAGTTCTAGGTGCTGAAAAATTATGAAAAATTCTATTTTGATCACAAAAATTTTCAACATCTTTATTTTTAAATTCTCATCCTCTATCACTCCGAATGTGTAGAATAGAATAACCCTTTTCATTTTAAATTTTTCTACAATGTTTGCCAAATATATGACATACTTCATATTTTGATGCAAGAAATAACACCCACGTATACCTTGAAAAATTATCAACTATAACAAAACTGTATACTTTTCCTCAAAGACTTTGAGGTTTTATATGACCAAATAAATCGAGATGAAGTAGTTGTAGTGGCCAATTTGTAGAAATTTTTTATTTCTTTTTTAAACTTGTTTTGACTTGCTTACCAAATTGGCAAGTATCACAAACTTTATTTTTGATAAATTTAGTTTTAGGTAAGCCCTACCAAATCTTTCTTTACGAGATTGGATAGGAGATTCATGCTAGCATGAACTAGCCTCCTATGCCATAACCAACTAGTTTCATTTACGGTAGAAAAATATTTAACATTTTGAGAATTTAAAATTTCAAAATCAATAGTGTAAATATTTTCAAATTGTTTTGCAACAAATAAAATTTTATAATTTTCTTTGTTTTCAACAAAACAAGTGACATGCAAAAATTGTACACTAGAGCCTTTATCACACAGTTGACTTATACTAAGAAGATTATGTTTAAGACCATCAACAAAAAGTACATTATCAATGTATATGGAGGATTCCTTACCAACCTTACCTATATCAATGATTTTACCTTTTCTGTTGTCTCCAAAGGTTACATAACCTTCATCCTTAAGTGTTATGCTTGAGAATTTAAATTTATCACCCGTCATATGTCTTGGGCATCCACTATCCAAGTACCATTTATCTTTTGATGAAGAGGATCTCAAGTACACCTACAAGACAAATGAAGTGATTTTTTTTCTACCTAAATCTTTTTTGGTCCTATAGGATTAGTGTCTTTAACTCTCCAGACCATTTTTGAAACATCATTATTTCTTTTTAGTGGGCAATCAAATTTAATGTGTCCCTTTCTCTTGCATTGAAAACAAATTACATTTTCATAAATATTTCTTGAATATGAGTTTAAAAAATTCTTTGATTCTTTTACAAAATAATCTTTAGATTTGATTTTTACTTTTCCATTGTAACAAATTCCTTTTTTATTCAATAACCTTCTTTGTGCTCCTAAGAGTTTTTTAAAGTTCTCTTTTCTATTTGTAAATTTGTAGATAATTTTTGAATAATTTTTTGTACTTCTCTTTAGTTGACAAGAAATATCATTTTAAATATTTTTACCTTTTAAGTTCTTGAGTTTTTTTTCTTAAAAAATCGTTTTCTTTTTCTAGTTTAGAGATCTCATTTTTAGAAAATTTTGTTAGTTTATCAAATTTAACTTTTAAAATGAGTTTCTCTTTTTTTAAACATTCAATTTGCAAGCTATGCGCTTTAGACATGTTTTCTTTTTTATTTTTGACATTTTCATTTAAAGTTTTTTAATTCCTCAATTTCTTTAGAAAAGTTTTTATTTTTATTTTTTAATTTTATATTTTTCTTTTCTAATTTCAAAAGATTTTTATGTAAATTAAATAACTCATTTTTAAGTTCATCATATGATGGCATAGAGTAAGAAGAACTAGATTCATTACATGAGTTAGAGTGAGAATTTACCTCTTCGTCTATACTTGCCATCAAATAGAAATTGGTCATTTCGTCGCCACCTGAGCTATTGCTTGAGTCGTTTGAATCCGAATCATCCCACTTAGTTGCTTTCATGGCCTTATTTTTCTTATTTGAGTCCTTTTTGAGTAAAGGACATTCTGGCCTAATATGCCCAGTTTTGTTGCAGTTATAGCATGTGAGTGGTTCTTTTTTGAAATCTCGTTTGCTTGAATCTCTTTTGTCGAATCTTGTGCCTCAGAATCTTCTTGAAAGCTTTTTGTCCCTTTTGAGAAACTTTTCAAATCTTCTAGTGATAAGAGCCAAGTCATCATCATTGATCTCCTCATTCTCTTCATCACAGAAACTCTCTTTTGAAGTTTTAAGAGCAATGAACTTCTTTACTTTGTTTTGCTCATTAACTCTTTCATTTATCTTGAGCTCATATATCAGCAGTGATCCAATTAGCTCATCCAAGGTCATCACCCTTAGATTTCTTGCTTCGGAGATGGCTGTAGTTTTACCTTCCCAAATAGGTGACAAGACTTTGAGTACTTTTCTTAAAAGCTCATAAGATTGATAAATTTTTTCGAGTGCATTAAGAGAGTTAATAATGTGAGTAAAATGAGTGTACATATTAGAGATAGTTTCATCATCATTCATTTTGAAGTCTTTATACTCACTAATTAGTCTATCAATTCTAAAACTTTTAACATATTGAGTGCCTTCATAAGTAATTTTTAACTTCTCCCATATTTTTTTAGCACTTTTACATATCATTATGCTATTATATACGTTAGCATCTAAAGCACAATATAAGGTATACATAGCACTAGAGTTTATTCGAAGTAGCTTCATATCATTTTCATTCATTTTTTTTCTAGTTTAGGAACTTCTTTACCTTCTACAGTTTTAGTATGAGTAAAATTATTTTGGACAATCACTCTTCAAGCCCTCCAATCTATGGTTTGAATAAAAATTCTTATTCTTTGATTTCAAAAAGTGTAGTTAACAACACAGAAGATTGGAGGCCTTGTAGAGGATTGACCCTCTCCAAACAGGGATACACCAATGCCTGCCATAAATCTTTTTTACAAAAACTTGTTAAGAATAATGTGATTAGCTCTGATACCAATTGATAGTTTATGTACAATCCCAAAATGGTGGTGAATTGAATATTTAAAAAACTTTCTTGTTTAAATATTAAAACACAAGTATAGATTTCAATTCACTTATAAGCAAGATTCAAAACTTCTTACTTGAAGATTAAAATACAAGTATGAATTTTAATAGTGAATGATTCAAGTATAGATTTTAAATGTGTGTGATAAATATAAGCAACAATATAATGATGAAAATAAAAAAGCAAAGCAAGTTAGAGCTACAACACCAAAATTTTTACAAGGTTCGACACAACGGACTACGTCCTTACCTCAAGTAAACCGCTATGAGAATTTTCACTATCACTCATTCAATAGGTGGGGTAGCATCTTTCCTTAGTTTAGGCGGAGTAGCCTCTCTTGAGAATGCCCCATTCTCAAGTATCCCAATCTTTATAGGCAGATTAACCTCTTTTGAGAAATTTTCTTCTCAAGTACAACAGAATGAAATGAAAGTGTATAAAGAAATGCTCCTTAATGAGCGGATGAGTACAAAAAATTAACACACTAACTCACTTCTCAAAGAATATATTAATGAAACTCTATGAGAAATCTAAAACCTTTTCTCTCAAAAATATGATTAAAAATCTCAAGAAATTGAAGCACAAAAAGTAAGAAAATGAGAGAATTGATTAGAATGTTTGAAGTGAATAAAACTGGAGCACAAGGGCTTTATTTATAGGCTAAAAGTCTGGACTAGCCGTTTCAACAAAAAATTTAAAATTAAGCCTATTCAGTCGACTGGATTAGCCTAGTCAGTCGACTGGATTGCCCTTCAGTCGATTGGACTTGTGGGTTAGTCGACCGAACTGTTTTAGATTCAATTTCTTTTTTGGCAGTCCAATTTCTATCGACTGAATTCTATGCATTAGTCGACTGAACTATTAAAAGTCCAAATTTTTGATTTTCAAAAAGTTTTTTTATCACTTTTTGTTTTGAAAAATATTTTTAGGATTCCTATGAGTTTCGAAAGATATATCCATGAGATATGTGAATCCTAAAAATGAAATTTAAAACTGTTTTCAATCCTTCAATTTTTGCTTTGTTTCAAAATCTTGTAGCTATAGAGTTTGATTTGAAATTTATTTTATGGCTTTCACTTTGTATCTTTGATTGTGCTAAACATATATGACCTGTAAACAAACTCAATTTGCACAATTAGATACTTAGATTTGTTATCATTAAAACGGTCATTGAAATCTTATTAGGCAAATAATTTATATAGTGAATATTAATTTTTGGCGAAATCTACGTCTCGATAGTTCGGGATTGACGATATCCCCTTAAGGAAGGTTATAAGTTTTGACCAGGTCAAATTCTGTAGGTAAATTTAATTATTCAGCAATCAAATAAATTAAGTGAAAGAGCTTAAGAAATTTAAAAATACCGATTAAATTAAATTATCAGTAATTAAATTTAATTAACAGGTATCAGAAATATTAACGTGAATAGATGAGTTAAACATTTAATAATAGGAGCTTAATACAAAATGGTCTTGAGATTAATACTTATATTGCAGTTACATTTATTTAGTGGTATGAACTGTAATTTAGTGATTTATGAAAATTACAGAAATCGTTGCAAGGTTTTCATAATTATAGATACTGTTGAGAGATTTGCTTAATTGCAGAAACCGCTGAATGGGTATCTAGGTTACACTAGAAGTTTTCGTCATAATTACTATACAGATCCCTACTGTAGCCTTATAAATATGCGGGTAGATTGAACTAAATTCATAACTCGTCTTTTAAGATTAAAGGTTGACCAGGTTCTACTGGTACAAGTTTTCAAAAGATCGTAAGTTATACTACGTTTAGAAATCGTATTAGAGAATACAGTAGAAGGTTTGACCGGAGTTTCAACTCGAAATTAAAAATTTGTAGTTGTAGAATTGACCAAAAAGGTATTCATCTAAATCAATTGTGGTGGCACGAGTTTTATTTTGATCGTTTGACATTAAAAAAATTTATCTGGATATTGTTTTGGCAATTATCCATCCAGTTTTTATTTTTGAAAAATCATTTATAAAATCAATGATCTTGATAGTTTGCCTTTAACATCTAAACGTAAGGAGAACGTAAAATTCGGCACCTAAATATAACAGAAAAATAAATGCAAATTAGTAAATACTCTTAAAATGAAATTCCTGACAAAACCTTATAAATAAAATTAGAATTAGAAATTAAAATTAAAAATGCACAAATTATCAATAATTAAAAAATAATGAAACCTGTAGTTCGAGAATTTCTTCAAGAATTTATCTATAGGATAATTTATAAAAAGATATTAGAAATTTATGTTAATTTTAGAATATTTTTATCAAAATAAAATTTTATATTAAAAAAATATTATACAATACGAATTATATGGAAACACACGACACGTATCACCAACGTGTCAACTTGTCCATACCTAATTTCTGCCCTAACTCTTATGCAGTGAAAAGGATAAAGACTATCCAAAGCAAGGTTTTAAGCAAAAACATAGAAAAAGAAAGAGAGGACCTAGGAAGAAAAATTTAACAGAAATGAAGAAGCAACCGGCGCCTCCACCCAAGGCTGTACCAACCACCGCAGCTACCCCCAGCGCCATACCTCCACCACCAATGCCAAAATCAACCTCCAGCGCCGCCGCCGGGACTCCCACCAACTGCCGGCAACTTTATTTTTCTCTCTCTATCTCCACGGTTCTCCTCTCTCCTTCTCGGCTCCAATAATCCACCATCTGCCATCAACTAACCACCACCCACCACCACCAGCCTCGCACTCCACAACTACCAAATACCCACTACCAACCATCCTACACGCCAACGCCACCCATGCACCCATCAAACGCTTCTACCACCATGTATGCACACCCCGTCGAACACCTCCATGGACCAACACCGGGAACCACCACCAACAACCACCTTCTTAGCCACCTACCGCTTCCAGAACACCACCCCAAACTACCAAGGTCACCCCCAAACCACCTCAAGGCTGCCACCAACAAATTCTCCAAAGCGGGTTCCGAAAATCGGTTTTATCGAGCCAACTTTGGATATCGAGCCAACTTTTGATATTTGCCACCGCCACCGCAGTACACCGTTCATGCCATCGTAAGTTCAGTTGAAACCATCTCGCGGCGACCTTCGCGTAGCTGAAAACTGCGGTCAAAACTGATGCCTGGGTTGCTTGAACGGAGACGCCGAACTTCGATGGAAAAACCGAGCCAATCCTCTCGCGCCTGGCTTTCCTTCTTCGTGCATGGTCTCTAGTAATGGCGTAATTTACTTAGCCACTGTGAGCTAATTGTTTGTAAAAGTCTAAAGCTTAAAATAACATAAATAAACTCAAGATAAAATAAAAATGAAGAATTTAAATAAAAGTTTAGAGATTTAATAATATAATTTTATATGTTATATATACATGAAAAGCTAATGATATTAGAAATTTAAAGTTATAAGAATAGAATAAAATTTAGTAATTTTTTATAAAAGTGATCCGTGTTATAATATATACTATAATTGTTATTTATGAAAGAATAATAATAGTTATCTATTGTTTTTAATCTTTGATAATTTTAGAAAATACTACCATATTACAAGTACATAGCGCGAAGATAAAATAATAAAATTTATGCTATTTTTCTAATTTTGGATAATAACAACTTTTATAGAAAAATAATAAAGATTGTATATTGTATTGATATTAAATATTAAAATGGAGTGATATATTAAGTTGATATTTAATAACTAGAGGATGATATTACTGGAAAAGCATACAAAAATAGAATAAAATCCAAGTAATCTTTTAGAACATAAAATTGTAACTAAAATATTGTCTTCTTGTGTATTGTTCCTTATAGATCGGATAATTTGGGACAAAGTTGATGGAATAAGTTCGGCAAAATAGGTGAGTACCAGATACTCAATTACCTAAATTTTGTTTAAATATTCTAATTCTTTGAAAAGTAATATGTTTGTGGGAAAGTGCTAGTTTTCTATTTTATTGATCATGAATATTGCTATGAAAAATTGTTTTGCTATGTGAAATTAATATTGTAATACTGTGAAATGTTGACTTGATCATAAATACGATTTCGGCCCTAGCTTGGGGGACAGATAAAAATACCAAAAGATCCCGACTTAGGAGACAAAAAAAATACCAAAAGGTCCCGACTCGGAGGACAGAAAAATACCAAAAGGTTCCAGCTCTGGGGACAGATAAAGATACCGAAAGGTCCCGACTCGGGGGACAGGAAAAGTATTGAAAGGTTATGACTCAGGAGATAGGAAAAATACCGACAAATATGATAGTTACAGTTGACGCCTTAAATTGATATGGTTACAGTTAACACCTTAAAATCGATATGGGTACAGTTGACACCTTAAACTGATGAACTCTATGGTTATGATTGATGCTTTAAAATCGACAATCATATAATTACGGTTGACGCCTCAAAACCAATGACCTCTATGGTTACGAATGACGCTTTAAAATTGAAAAATAATTTTGGCAAATACAGGTTGATAAAGTTATTTTTAAAATATGCGTATTCATAGTAAAACTTGTAATTTAATATCTGAGTACTTATACAATATAGCGCCCTAACTTTCGGGTACGTCGAGACATACATAAGTATACCTAAAGAATATTCTAACTATTCATTCATAGATAATAAAGTACTTAATTTGCATAATAATGCTTAAAGCTCGACAAAACATCGAAATTAAAATAGTCATTATAGTCATCCGGCATCAAAGTATTTTGGATAAACAAAAAGAAATAGATAGCAATCTACTACTCCTCAGGAGCTGTGCCGAATTCTTGGGGTTCTTCATACCCTTCCTTTTCAAAATACTCGGGTTCAGTGAAACACTCTTCCTCTGGTAAGCGTTGCCCTTCACTTGTCGCGTAAATATTGTCCGCCAAAGTTTAGAAGTAAAACACTCCAAACTTACTCACCAGATCTCACAACACAAATTCAACACAACTTGTATCGTTCAAAACATTAAGAAGTTATAAATCAAAAAGACAAGCAATAGTTAAAATATACAGCATAATGAACAAGTAATGGCAAGATAGCTAAATATGCAAGAGTAATAATACACCCAGAGACAGCATGAACTCCACGCTGGGAATTGCAAGAGTGAACTTAACGGGCAATTGATCACCAAAGCCATCATCGTGCCTTGTTGCAAATAGTAAATGCGTCGCTGGGCTTCATGCCATAACTTTTTTACTCAATGGAAATAGCGTGGGGGTGGGCTATCACCTCCGAACAATCAAAACAATCATTTCGTGCACTTATCCAAAAAACCCAACTTACGACCTGAGATGCCATCACTAGTGTTAACCCAAAGTCCAAGTTATAAAAGATGGAATGCTAGCGACGAACCCATGGTGCCAAAATAGGTATCCATCATAAATAATTTCCTACATTAGGGACATATCCATGGTGTAAACTGGGAACAAAGCGCAAGACAACGTATAAACCAGCAACCAAGGGCGCCCCAGACTTAGAACTAAGGAGATGGAGACTCCAATGCATCCAAACCTACAACGGTATAATGGATCCCAACATGTCATGAATGTAACACTGATAATGTTCATGGTTGTTCAATATGCACTTCAAAGTACAACAACTTGTAGCATGGTATGGCAAGGTGCAATTCAACATAACATAATGTACCACAAGTTAGAGGATATGGTACAATTCTCAAATAAGATTCAAATTTTATGGCAATGGTCATGCTTCATCGAACATTCATATAAATTTAAATTTTATCTCATTTAGTCTAAGTAAAATATTTAAAACAAGTTATATAACCCAAGCATGCCTTATCGTACACTTAGCAATTCACAAGTCAACTTTTAATAACTTATTTCCAAACCACAGCAGTGATTCGGGTTATTTCGAATTTGAGTTCGATTCTAATTTTTGGTCACAACCTAGATAAAAATATTCACTACAATGTTTGTGTTTAACACTAAGGTCGAATCCTAAGACAATTAAAGGAAATAAATTAAATAAGTGAAAAAGGTTCAACATTTTTTAGAAAAATTACAAAAAAGGGCCTCAGTTGGTCTTAGTTTTGGGGCATCAAAACCGGACCTACTGAGCTTATTTTTGGATATGTTGTAATTCAATATGTTCTCTACAAGTCTTATGAATAGAACTTAAGGTAGTTATTTGAAAAAAGATAGAGAAATAAGTCATTTTATAAAATGTGTCAATCAGCTCTTAAACATATAGCAGAAACAGGGTTCAACAAAGGATTTAAAAATAATTTGGGGGATCATTCAAGGAATTTAAAATCTAATTTCTTGATAGAAACTAGATTGATATGTTGCCTACACTTTTAATGAAAACTTCTATTGGATTGGGTCACTAAAAACAGAGGCTTGGTTGCACAAAAATGTGTGACAAAAGGCTCTGAGAGTTACTAAATCACAACTGAAACTTTGAAATGCATTTTGACCTATCAAATCTTAATATTTTAAGCTCATTGTTTGTGAGTGTCTAGATATATTTGTTATTTATAACTTTCATGTTTTGACCTAAGTTTAGATCACGATTTAAAATAGGATTTTGAGGTTTGCAAAATATACTGGTATGAAATCGACACACTTTTGTAAAAAAGTTGTACCTTGAGTTCTACTCTCTCAAATTCGTCAAACAAATTTTTTAAGAAATATAACTTAAAGATCTAGATCTGAATATAAAGAACTCACTTAGATCATATTTCTACATTTAGTTATGGTATTTCAAAGTTCGGGGCACAAAGCTGAAAAGTCACAGATCACAAGCCATTGCATGTTCTAATTACCTAGCATGTGGAGTGTCAAGATTTAATCTATTCTCTTTGCATACATGGATTAGACACTTATATATCATCATTTCAGAACTCTTAGAAGCGACATAACGCAATAATATAAACATGCGCACACACTATAAGTCCTAAGAATCATTAGACAATCCATGGCTCATACCACAGTGCCTTCTTTCTAGTTTCGATTCTTATTATTTGTTTCATTTTCAGAGATGGGTTGAAGGAGTTTGTAGTGATTTTACCCACGGAGTTTTGAAGTGTTTACTTACCTTAGAATGAGTGGGTGATGGTGGATGTAGAGCTAAGACTTAGCTTTAGGTATCCTTCTTGTTCCTTCTTGGATTTATCCTCTTCTTTTTCATCTTTCTTCTTCTCTTTCTCCCAACACTTGAAGAACTTCAAAGCTCACAAAAATTTTGAAGTTTATCTCTCTAAGGGTGCCAAAATTATGGGGTGGAGAATGGTGGAGAAGGTCCTTTTTTATAGCCGCATTTGATAGTGGAAGTAATGATGTGTGTAAGGCTTATTTTGAATTTTTTTTTGTTTTTAATTGGTTGCATGGGGGAAAGTATTCAAGAAAACATTTTCAGATCTTGGGCAAGGAGATTTGGTGGGGGGCTGTTTGGGAGGCTCAAAAGTTGCTTTTTGTATTATTTTATTAATTAAATGGGGTTTAGAGCATTGTTGGGCAAGAAAAGGGTTTAAAAATTATTTTAGTGTATTTTTTTGTATCCCAACCTCTTAAAACATATTATATTAGTAAGTTTTTGATTATTTTAGTCTTATTATGAATTATGATAATTTTTATAATAATTGATTAATTAAATGTAGGTGATTAAGTCACTTTAAGTTAATTTGACAAGATGTGACTTTTTATTTTATTTAAGTGACTTTTTGGCACAATCTCCTAGGCAAAATCGGCTACTAAGAGGTAGTTTTGTTATTTTTGTTATTATTTTTTTTTATTTTGCTTTTTGATACTTAATTGTATTTAATTCTTTAATTTAGGATGTCTATTGTCCAATTTTAAATTTTTAAGACTTTTTGGTATACCAAGGACATTTTGGTCATTTATCCTTTTTATGAGAATTTTTAATTTTTAATTTAATAATTCATGATAATTACTTATTTCCGAATGTTGGGAGGTTCTCCAGTTGTTCAGGTTTTATCTCCTTAGTTTTGAACATTTTTTTAGGATTTTTAGATCGAATTAAGGTTTTTGAGTTGAGTTAAGATTTTTAACCTTTTAGCGACCTAAGATCTTATGGGTTAACAGTTGCTAATACTAGGGTCTGAACCGGGTTGTTACAATCTACCTCCCATAAAATAAATTTTGTCCTCAAAATTTCGTCCCGTACTTTTTTGTGTGAAAGGTTGTAGATGATTTACCGGCGTTACGCCTTCTTGTCTTTAAGTTGACTTTCTTACTTCCGTGGCGCTGCTATAGGGCTTGTATCAAAATAAGTGCTCTTTTTCTGGAGTAACTTCGTTCGGATCTTTATTCATCTTTTCTTGAAGTTGCGTCGTTCACTCAAGTCGTTCCCGGTCAGGGGCGTGGACAGGGTTGGGCTTATACATTCAGCATCCTTGAGTAACGGTTGTTTCGTCTTACTAAAATCTTGGACTGACTACTACACAACTTTCAAAGATCGCATCGTACGCCTATGGTGCGGGGTCATAGACTAGCGTTAGCGTAAAAGACTTTTTCTACAAGCATTTCCTTTTTTTTCGTAACGATGTAACACATCTAGGCTAGTGAATATCCCAGAGTTTGCGAGTACAAGCGTATCTCCGATCATCGACAAACCTCCTTCTCTTCCTCGTGAAGTGGGACATTTTGTCCATCGTTCCCTTGTTAGCCAGGTTGCACCATTCTTTTCAAACCACTCGTTCTTGGTTGAAGTCATCTTGCTTGCTCTTCGTAGTTTTTCCTCTGCCGTCAGTTGTTGTAATTTCTTTCCCTTGAGGTTAATCTAAAAGGTCGTCTAGTCATGGTAATGGGTATCGACTCTTGATCATCTTGTTCGGTTGTCGATGGTCTATGCAGAGCTTTAAAGTTTTGTTAGCAAACAATGCTGGTGCATCCCATGGTAGAGTGTTTGGGTAGATAATTCCTTTATTAAGCATCTCCTGTAATTATCCCTTTAACTCTTTTGGTTTGGCGGGAGCCATCCTATGTGCTGTGTTCAAAATTGGTGTGGCGCCCGGTTAAAGTTCAATAAAAACTCAATTTCTTGATGCGGTGGTAACCCGTGAAATTCCTCTGGAGATACATCCTTGTATTTACATACAACCCATGGAAACTCGGTGGCTGACAGGGAGTGCATACTGGTGAGCAACAAGCTAATCTTCTTGTGAAAATAATTGACCCATATGCCTTCACGTCAACAGGTATAAGAGTATCACGTCAATTTCTTTAGATTCGTACACTGGTTTCATCTTCTGTATGCGCCTAAATCTTCTTCTAATGGTAGATGATAATGGCTTGATATTTGGGGAGTCAATCCATGCCAAGAATTATGTTGTAATTAATAAGATTCATGACTCGCAGGTCGTATGGCGTAGGGGTGTTGGTCACTTTTCATGTCCTACAAAAGGAGTCAACATGCGCTTCATTTCCTAAGGTGGAAACGACACTTTCGGATGAATTGGGACTCTTATTCATGCTATTCGATTATCTTGATTGGCCTTTCTTCGAGTGAGGTATCTTCGTTGACGTGGAGCTCTACTCAGTTGAAAGTGTAGGTATAATTAGGTCCATATTTTCTTAGCACTGAGACAAGAAACATGCTATTGATATTCACGAGTTGTAGTAGCAAGGCTAGGCGATAGGTGATTACCACGGCTTTGACTAGGATTTCTAACGGCCCAATGTAACTTGGTGCTGACCTTCTGTTCTCCCAAAGTGCGTGGTTCTTAGCCAGGGCTAAAAACTATGTGATCTCTCGTATTCAACTTGAGGGGCCTATGTTAGAGTTGGTATACTGAAAATTATATTTTTAGTATTTAATTTAATTTTAATTAAATTAATTTTTTATTTTATGAGAATCTTTATGAGCAATGTATGTGCATTATTTCTTTAATGCTATGCATGAATGCCCGATATTCTGTATAGTATTTAAACAAGTGTGTAGATTGCGGCTTACACACAGAAGATCAGATTTTAGGTTCTTGCAGAATATAAATTTTATGTTCACAGTTTAAATAAAAATAGACATACAATTGGTACAATTGTAGCACATAGTTTTAGTATACTTATCTTGGTTATGGAGACAAATAATAACGTCGTCTATTATTTCGACTCTCTGTGCAAATACACTTTGTGTGTATTGAATAAGACATTTGGAGTAATTAATTTTATACTGACTATATAAATTAATTCACACCCCAATGTTATTATAAATAGTGCTTATCCTCTTAATTATGAAATAATTATTAATTTATATTTATTTAATATTCGTTGTTTTGATTCGTTAGAGGATGCGATCTTATATGGGTCTATATTCCCGATGAGTTGGATAGCGGTATTACTTATATAGAAATTATTAATTATTGACAGAATCTACGTTCCGAAAGATCGGGATTGACGATACTCCCTTAAAAAAACTTATAAGTTTTGACCGGGCCAAATCCTGCAGGTGGATTTAATTATCCAACGGTCAAATAAGTTAAGCGAAATGGCTTAAGGAATATTAAGATGCTGATTAAATTAAATTGTCAATAATTAAGTTTAATTGGCGGGTATCAAAAATCTTAACATAGGAAAAAATGGTAAACATTTAATAACAGGAGCTCAATGCAAGATGGTTTTGAGATTATGGGTCAAAGTGCAATTATAGTTCTTTAGTGGTGTGAACTGTAATTTAGTATTTTATGAAAATTGTAGAAATCGCTGCTAGTTTTTAATAATTGCATATACTGCAATAAGGTTTGTTTAATTGTGAAAATCGCTAATACGTGTCTATGTTCCACTGAAAATCTTACTTATAATTACTCCCCAAGTTCCTGTTGTAACCTTATAAATAAGCGGGTAAGCTAAACTAGTTTCATAACTTGTCTTCTAAGACTAAAGCTGTCTAGGTTTTGTCGGTACGAGTTCTCGATAGATCGTAACCCACACTACGTTCGGAAATCGTATAAGGGAATACAGTAGAAGATCTGACAAATGCTTCAACTTGAATTCAAATTATAGTTGACGATTCGACTGATAAAAAGGTATTCCTCTAAATTAACTTCAGATGCACGGGGTTTATTTTGATCGTTCCTCATGAAAAGTTTTATCTGGAGTCCATTTTGGCGTTTACCCGTCTACTTATTTTTTTTAGATAATCATTTGTAAAAATAAAGATCTTGGAAGTCTTATCTCCAGCAATTGGTATTAGAGCCGTTTTATTTTTTATTTATAGTTATCGGGGCCGTGTAGTTTTAGAACTATACTAATTATAATTTTGTAGGCGTTCTAATCCCGATTTTATGATTGTCATTAATTCATGTTTGATTGAATGATTTGTGAATGATGATTATTTTTTTTGTCATGGGGGTTAACAGTGATAGATCGAATGTGAGCCTTTGAAACAAAGGATTGATGTCATAGCTAGTTTATGTTTTTAAAATATATGTTTAAATTATTTACAAATATGTTGAACATATCCAAGAACACGAAGAATGGAGGCAGCACTGACGGTGGTTCGGATTTTAACAGGCCACAGATTGCGATAAGTTTTTTAATGGTTTTAAATGGTTTTTCTCGGGGAATTTTCTCAAGAAATTTCTCTATAGTAATTATGATTAAAAAATAGCATAAAAAACAAGTTAAAAATAACGAGGAAAAACCACCAAAATCGCCCAGTTTTGATAGCTTTGCCAGCGGCAGTTCTGAGGCAATTTTTATGACTTTTGGGACTATTTTTGGGAAGTTTTTAAAATATAAAATAGTAGTAAAACGTACCTCAAAATACTGTCAAAAAAAAATATAGGGCCAAAATCTCAACCCAAATAGGTGGCAAATAGACCGGTGGTAGTAGTGTTTTCCAGGCAGCTTTTCGACAGTTTTTTAGGATATTTTTTAGAAGATTGTTTGACAGAAAGATTTTACTTTCAAGAGTTTTACAATGATATAAAGTACGTCAAAAAAGAGTTTAGAAAGAGGTCAAAAAAGCTTCAGAAAGTTGGCGGTTCTAGCCGGCGGCGCATAAGAGCAGTGGCAGTCTGTTCTAGTTGATTTTTTTGGCATTTTTTCAAGCTATTTTTGTGTAGATTTTTTCATAAAAATAGTCATTTTCGAGAGCTTTCTTTTGGTATTAAGTACGTCAAAAACGGAGTTCGAAAAGAGATCAAAAAAGCCTCAGGAAGTTGGCGGCGCAGTGCTGTTGCGGCCAGTAGCATTTGTTGTGGTTTGGGTAGTTTTTTTAGCCATTTCTCGAGTAATTTTCTAATAAATTTTTTAACAAAAAAAATCTCATATTTCGAGAGTTTTTCAACGGTATAAAACTCGTTGAAAATGGAGCTCGGATGAGGCGGCAAGATTCGCTTGAAGGCGGCGGCTAAGTGGCGCCGGCAGTGGTTGGTGGTGGGCCGGCGATTTCTCTCTCTCTCTCTCTCTCGGGGCTGTTTTATGTTAATTTTCTGATAGATACATGGCTGATTTGATATATATTGATATATCAGATAGTATCAAGAAAGCCTGATACAATTAGGACACATGAATCAGAGACAAAAGAGGATTATTTCAGCTTATACTCTTCGAGAGACTGAAATACTTTAGCATTTCACTTGGATATATGCATCGTGTTTATATATATACAAACTGCATGGATGATTGCATATCTGTTTTATTTATTCTGTTAATTTAATTAATTCAAAAATTAGATTTTATTTAAAACATTTTGTAATCAAAAATAAAATTAAGTTTTTTTTAATTAATGAATTTTAATTAAATGAAAAAGTTTAAATATTTTATTTTTTTATAAAATATTATGTTTAAGATGATTTTTTTATTTAAATCGGATATCTTAAAAAAACGTGAGAATTAATTTCGAATTTTGAATTGATTAAATGAAAGCATGTTTAATTGAAATAAATTATTATTTTTCAAAAAATGTGGAACAAAAAATAAAATAAATAAATACTTTTAATCACTACC